>OY735201.1:56121366-56156366 GCA_963457665.1 Thysanoteuthis rhombus
GTATATATGTATAAATATCTACATCTCTCTCCATATATATACATATATATATATATATAGAGAGAGAGAGAGAGAGAGGGGGGAAGAGAGAGGGAGAAATAGCTATATAGTCATCTCGTGAAAAAATTGTGTATACATTTAGCTCATTGGTAAGAGCCATGCTACAATACAGAAAGATAGATATAGAACGATACATTTATATAGATTGATAGATAAAATATGTATATACATGCATATATATATATATATATATATATATATATATATATATATATATATATATGTGTGTGTGTGTGTGTGTGTGTGTGTAGAGAGAGAGTATGATTGATATTCAGTTCGATAAATATCAACATTGATACATACATTTCGTGATCGATAACACATTGTTTTTGACTTCACTTACACAAATAATTTGAACTTTGACACGGAGACATGTCTCTCTCGTCATTAAAAAAAAAAGAAATTTAGAATAATCATAATGTTGCATCACCTACTCCCCTCCTCTCAACACCTTGTTTGTCGGGGGGGGGATATCACTTTTCCAATTTCTCAATGAGAGAAAATAATTTCTGAAAATGGAAATAAACACGATCCAATTTTCAAACATTCCTGATGCCATATTGTCCATTGAATTCACTATTATGTCGGATAATCTCATCCATTACCTCGCCATGTACGTAGATCATTATAGATAGATAGATAGATAGATAGATGTATATATAGAAATGTAGCTATTATCATCATCAGTCTTTCAACATCCGTCGATGTACTCAGACCTCCCCCATACATATAGCTATAAATTGGTATAAATGTTGACATGGTTATTTGCAAATAGATGTATGCGCATAAATTTGTATACGTGGCCATGGATGAATATATTTATTTCATGTATATATGGATAGATTTTGAACATACCAATGAATCCTGAAATAACACACTCACACATAAAAACATACGTTTCACATTTTTTATAATATAGTTAATACGTTTGTCAATTCTTATATGAAAAAGTAAAATCTGATACTTGCGTTGCAATCATAATGAGCAGAAGGCCCCGAGCACGATGGTGCCATTTTATTCAAAGATTTTCTCTCCATTCCGACAAGAAATTTAGAGATGCTACCAATTCTATGCTTGTTCGTCGGGAACTTTATAATAGTCATTGAATGTCGATATTCAATCTTCTATCCACTCGATGGTCTGACTCAATTTTCCAGCGGAAATTTGAAAAACATCCCGGGAAATATTGTCGCCAATGTTGCCGATCGATGGGCTAGTTGCAGAAATGAGTATTTGCTCCGTCGGTCAAAGAAATCAAACATGACTCGATGAAAAATATGGAAAGAACCCGGGAAACCTGACACTGTCTTGTCTAAGGCTAATCTTGTACCAGAAAACATGCCTTAGGCTAGAGCTGTATCGAATAATGTAGATAAAATGTCAGTAATAGGGAAAAAATATTGTCTAAAACTGGAAAACGTATATATATATATATATATATATATATATATATATATATATATATATATATATATGTATGTATATATATGTATATGTATATATATATGTGTGTGTGTGTGTGTATATGCATAAATGTATGCATGAAATACGATTATGAAACTAAATATGAAAGATAAAATTTAGCTCAGAGACATATGTCTGAATTCATATGTACTTATTACTTCATGAAACATGCATAACTATAAATACATTAGCGTCCGAATATATGTATAAAAAAAGATTTGAAATACACAAATATATTTTATATGAAAGCAGGATGTCGAAGAATGATTTCCTACTCGGTTTATGCGTACCTGGCAAGAACCGGTTCGGCAACTTCAGAAAATAGGAAATATTTGCCCGTATCTGGTATCAGTGTCGGTGGATCAACAAAGTCTGGAAACGTCATGAGTTAGTATTGGAGTGCCCTGTAATAATGGTCAATTTGTTTTTTGTTTGAGATTATGCAGAACCAAGAGTCAGTTCATATGAAGCAGCACGTGAAAATCAGACTATTTAGTAACTTGGCTAGCACAGGTAAACAACACGTCCGTATACACATACACATACACACATAGAAAAGAGTAAAAAAAAATTGGTAATCAGAAAAAAAATCTATAGTCAGTGGTTAAAAATTAGTCAAAACGTTTCATACAAAATACATTAACTATATGTAAAATAAAAATGTATTGTTGATTAATCTATTGTAGGAATACATCACGAATAATTCATCATAGAAATGTATTCAAAGTATCATGAAACGGGATACTTAGTGATTAGAATAGAATTTAAGTGTTACTAACAGAATATCATAAGCATAAGAAGGTGATATTCCTATGGAAATGCATTGCTTATAATTTTGCAATGAAAATACTTCGACAACAAGCAAGAATAAAATAACCAGTGGTTAAGAATTGCTACAATCGTTACGAACAGAAAAGGACATTTTCATAGACGTGCACGCGTGAGTGTGTGTGTGTGTGTGTGTGAGTCGGTGGGTGGGTGTGTATGTGCTTGGGGTTAGGCAGCAAAATATATAAATGCATGATGAAAGAGAATGGTCAATATTCATAAACACTGATGGACAATTAGAACCGGACAGACAGGTACATCGACGACCAGGATATATGCAAAAGTAAGAAAAAAAAGTATACATACCCAGCCTGTATAATGCAGTTAGAAATAACTAACCTCATATGGCTAATCTATTGATATTACGAATGAGTTGCTAGATACCATAGCCAAAGAATTGGTCCACCTCAGAATCAGGATGAGGTGCCTGAAGCAAATGTTTTGATATCGAATCCCAACATTACCAATGCTCAGAAAACGACCATAATAATCAAACTCCACAGACCATGACGAGATTTCACTTTTATATGGCCTTTAGCTACACTAGGATAAACCTTTTTTAAATACGTCAAATATATCTTTTATTCTCAGACTGCACTGGTATTGCATTAAGTTTCTATAGATGCTTAAAGTTGGTTCATTTATGAACTAACTAAATCATGAAAACAATGCTAACAGTGAGCAAAACGGTGTAGAACGAATCGCGATGAATCGGAATCAAACAATTTATTTACTGGCAGGAAGAGTCGACTGCATGATAAAGGGGGAGAGGATCACTATTGAAAGCAGCAGAGAAAAAACAGTGAACAAGAAAAAAAAGATAACTAGTAACAGTTGGCTTTCAATATCGAAGTGCCAACAAAGCATTGATGCGTTTCGAAAACTGTTTGCCAAATCAGCATTATTCCCACTTGGGAACCATTGGCGTTTTTCAAATGAAAGATCTAACCGTATGTGACAGGTTATCGTGGACGAAAGGCACACGAATCCGGACTCAGCCACGTTTGATTATTTGGAAAACGTGTAAACCCAAAGGCAACGTCTCATCTCTTTGTCTGAGTCAGGGTCGACCGGTTCATAAATAAGAACATTACCTCTGCAGATTAATACCACCGGACTAATTGCCAGCTGATAGAACTTGTTAATATGTACACTCGGTTTTGACTGCTCACGCAGTCTTGACTGAACGACAGAAGAGATAAGATGGATGATGGCAGCTGATAGTGTAGGGAAATTAGAAAAGGCGAGGATGCACGTGATTGAGTGAGTGATGATTTGGAGAACTGACCCGCATAATACTACTAGTAATCATATTGCAAGTTGTATGTAACATTGACAAGTTCTCCGACATAACGGCTCATCACACTGGCAACAATACAAAGTATTCGTTTGCGTGACTTTATTTAAGAGGCGCCCGGCCATGGGTGTTCTTCCCACAAAGAATTCAGGTTGTGGCTTCTGGCCATTTTGGATTTTTTTTCTTCACAAAGCACGATGTCCTGAAAGGAGAAAAAAATAGGTTATTGTATATCATAATTATGTGTTCATCATTATTCAAATTGTACCAAATGTTTATTTACCTTTCAGAGAAGTTGAAAAATGTATTTGGTGGCGTCTCTTCGTCTGTTTGTCCGTGTGATTGTTCTATTGTTTGTCTGTCTTCACGATATCTTCGAAAATAAAATATGGATTCAGTAGCATTTTGTAGAGGGTAGCCAATGGGGTGAGAATGGAGTAGCAAAATCTTGTTTCTTTAAGATATATTTAGTTTTTTTTTCTTCAATTATATTCATGTATACATTCATTTCTATTAGATTTTCTAGGGAGGTGGCCACTAAACCGTTGGTAAAACTACTCAAATTTTTAAAAGGATCCTTAGACATGATCAATACACCCCCTTACGGCGTAGTTATATATCCAAACCATATGACTGCATAAAAAATTTATACCTGTCCCACATGAAATCCCTAATGGTTCTCTAAAAATTATTGTGATATTTCAAAGAAGAGTGACCACGGGTGAACGTATTAAATTCTGAACAGGATCCATTCAATAATCTTCTGCGTTGCAGTTACATAACAAAACCACATATTATTACCATTTTTCCGTCAGCAAGATACTTCCAAAAGTCATCAATGAATTCAAATCAGAATCCGCCGATGAATAGACAAAGAAATGCAGAAAAACTAATTGACTTTTGGAGAAAATCCATGCATAATTATCTTACGTCTTACGTTGCAATTATACTTACAAAAAACTTAATCTTGCCTTAATCCTCATCGTCATAATGTTCATGGCCATTTATGCAATATCTCCGAGAATATCAAATTTACTTCAATTATTTTTTTTCAAACGTTGGACGATGGGTTCAGAAAAAAAGGTGGTAGAATTTAGGTGCAAATCCCGGGATCTTTTTTTGATCGAAAGAGATTTCTCAGTTTTTTTCCATTTACATTTATTAACACATGGTATCTCCAATAGTTCTTACTGAACTTCAATGATATTTCGTGAAAGGGTGGGAAGTAAGCTATGGTAGAACTAATTACGGTCTTAAGAGGATACATGAGCAATTACTCCCACCAAACAATGGCATCGGCTAGGTATGTGCTTTCTCTGTTGCTCCTGAATTGAGGGCTGTAGCCATAATGTTACAAAGAAGGAAGTCCTTTTATAGATTCGAACAAAAATGACGATAATTAATGAAACGTCAATAACACTAGGCAACTGTTTTGTTTTGTTTTGTTTTTTACTTTTTTCTTTGGTCCTGGGTAATTAGGTTTTTCTGGTTGATTATATCTAAAAGTGTAGAAAATAGCTATTACCCCTTTCAAACGTTGTTTTGAGATCAGGTTATTGCTTTTTTGCAATTAACGTATTTGCTTCTGACAACTCAGAGATGTCATTAGAAGGAAGAAAACCCTTCCATGACCGATTATTTCATAAAGCCCAATGCACAGATGAGGCATCAACACCTTTTGAGGGTCAACAAATGTGAATCTACTAGAGACGGGGAGGCTTCAAAATTTGAAAAAAAATACTATTTTTTCATTTTTCCTTTAAAAAGTAAAATCACTGTACGATTTTCATGAGATGTATAAGAAAACTTAAAAGAAAAGTTTTATATGCATATCTGAGCATGTGTGCGTGTGCAGATACACTTTGGATAAAGAATAAACCAATGTGCGTACATGCATGTTGGAAGAATGTGTTTGTATATCTGTGTGTGTTGATATGTACGTATGTGAATATTTGTGAATATGTGATTGCATGAGGCATTTGTATGAGTGTACACATGAATTTTGTTAGCAAAATTTTCCTGAGAGCATTTTCCTTCGACAAGAAGAACAACTTTGAACGCGTGTGTATGTTTATTTGTATAAATATAGACTTGTTGAGAGAATTTTTGTCGGGTGCAGAAATATATAGACATGTATATAGACTCGTTATAGAAAACTGAGGGTATTGACTTTTTGAATGTGTTTATGTATGTTGCATACGTTTAAATGAGTATCGGTAATCGGGCCTCGGTCGGGAAAAGATAACTGCTTTTTAGATTTGGACACAAGTAGTCTATTGGACTCAGCAATGGTTCGTCATATACTCATTAAAGTTTAGTTTTAAGGCGAAAAGATTTCTTTGAAATAAGAAACGAGAGAAAACAGGAAGAAAGAAAAAAATCAAAGAATATCATAGCTCGAGCAGAAGTAAAAGAGTGATAAAATGTATATAAAATAAAAGTAAAGAAGGGTAAACGACATGTTAGAGCTTAAATAGAAGTGGCAATGAGATGGTGGAAAATGTAGACAAAAAAAAAGAGGTTGAAAAACGGAGGGAAATTTATGAGAAAAAAAAGGGAACTTGAAATGCGACTTTTAGAAAGATGTCCGTCTCTTACCAACCCATGTTAATTGGCACGTTTTGTTGAGGCCTAAATTAGTAAATGATAACAATGTGAAGAAGAGAAAATACATTATATATTTGATACAAAAACAAAGATCTTCTCCTTGTCTCTCTCTTCAGAACTACTATGGTGTTTTGACGATGTGATGTTGATGTGTTATTTTCACTCGAGGGAACCAAACCAACTCCTTGAAAAGAATTATAACTGCGAAAGGGATTTCTTCATTATCTTTTCTGTGCAAAACAAGTACGTATCTGCATGGATGTGTAACTCTATTGGCTTCCTCGTAGTGTTGTTCACCCTGTTTTTGGAAGAGTGTTGATGAGTCCCAGTTGTTACAAAGGCAAAAGTAGCTGAATAATTGTAAACCACCTTGGAGACCAGGCAGAATAAGCCACAATCGCAAAATCGCTGAAAACTAAACTATCCTCATCATAATTCTAAGCGTCTACCTTATCTTTGACACTGTTATATCGCAGGCAAAATTGTGTGCCCAGAATTTGTTATCATTTATCATTGGTATGTCAAAATACATATTGTAGGCCTTGCATATTTTTTGCAGATGCTATCACTGAGTACTTCCCGAAGCAAAGGTCAATGCAGGTGTTTTCGTTTAACAACAGATAAAGAAGATTCTGGTATGAATGAAATCCCCAGGATGCCAGATTAGTAGGAGCAAGCAGTTTGTTGAAGTTTCGTTACAGTGATTCTGGCTTCTAGATGGCCAAAAAGCCTTTTGAGCTATTGGAGGATGATGCATTCCTTTGTGTGTATGCTTTTCACGGCTGCAGTAAGGGAAAGAACGAAAGACACAAGACTCATTCGGGATTCAAAATCAAACCTTTTTTTTCCTCTTCGGCCGACTGAAAATACGCAAATAATGCTCGTTTGAAGATCAAACAAAATCCACAATCACAGAGAAAGAGAGAAGATAGCGAGTTTGTCGAAACAAATATCAGCGTCCAGGAGCCGGCAATCCTCGTTTTTGTCCGGTCTACTACAACGACTCTCGTGATCAGCTTTTAGTTCGTCAAACTTATATGCAAGATTTTTTCTATCATGATATTTTTTACTGAATTAACTAGGCCACATTTTTTTTACCTGAAACTGGATATAAGTAACCCTCCACCTTTTTCTCTTCTATTTTCTTCCTGCTTTCTTTCGGTTAGCAGTGTCTAACATCCTTATTTCAGCCATAAGAATCTTTATACATTGTCCTTTTTTTATCAACCCCTTTTCACTTTCCTTCTCCTAATGGCTTTTTAAGTTGATTTTTTTCGACTGGCTATTTATCTTTGGGGGTTCCAAGCAACAACGATTTATTTTGTCAATAAATCTATTTAGAATGTTCAAATCATCTTTTTAATACACGGAAAGGGTTACTCCGTAACTTATCTTATCTTTGACCCAGTATATCTGTATACTCCCCATATATCTACGTATCAAGTATCTTCACCAAAAAAAAAGTCATTTTAAATTGAAATGAAATATTTTAGAATAAAATAAAATATTCGGTTGAAGAGTCCCTATAAGCACTAATATTGTTACACTAACACTAATTTATCTCTCATTTTGATAAATTCAAGAAAAACATGGGGGCGTTCATGGAGGTAAATCGGAATACAATCGTAAATCTTGAAAAACTGATCATTTCTAATTTGCGTGTAAGTTCAATTTTGTTCAGCATTGTTGATACATCTTAATTTAGTTTCATATGTTGGTGTTATGATTTTTTCAGTAAAAATGTATTTTTTCTAATGTGAAAAGAAATTGCGCAAATTCATCCGTTGTACAATTGGGAAAATGTAAATTTGACAATTAATGACGTTGCTCATTTTCTCGAGTGTTTGATCACTGCAACCTCAATTCTGAGATGTGTGGATTCAATTTTTATTTTCTCGTTTCGTTGTATCTCTTTCCCAGTCCTTGGGATGTCTGTAGTCTCTCTCTTTTTTTCTTTCCCCTTCTCCCCTTCTCTCCTTCTCTCTCTCTCTCTCTCTCTCTCTCTCTCTCTCTCTCTCTCTCTCTCTCTCTCTCTCTCTCTCTCTCTCTCTCTCTCTCTTCTTGTGATGTTCCGCTCTGAAATACATGTACATTTCCCTTGTCTGCCTTTTCGTTCGTTATTGGTAATTAGTCTCATACTGTTCGACTGCCACGACTAGATGTCAGTCTCTAGACTTTCAACGAAACATTCTAAGCACAGTTACAGTGATTTATTTTGTAACTAATGAGAAGGTTTTGAGAGTTTAGTTATGGTGTAGTTGGTAAAAATGAAATAATAATGACAAAAAGGATTACAGACATACTTAGCTGTGTGAAGTTGGATCTTACATCATTTTTCTGCTTTTGCGAGAGAAAGCTAGAAGGAAAATTAGCTCTTTCTCTATCTTCACCAGACCCCAGTCCCCTGTACTTCTTCCCATCATCTCAATCTCCGACGATTGATCCAAACATACCATCCTCACTAGTCTAGGGGTCTGAGAAGTCAAAAAATTTCTTCCATAAACTGATGCAAATCGTTCCTTTACTTTATGCCGCTTCAGTCGGAGGGATTTTTTCATATGAATGCTTGGCTTTTGAATAGTGGGAGAGGCTTTACTTGAATGAGGATGTCATAACAATATCTTTTGTACAATCAATTCCGTTATCATTGGGTAAAAATATCAACTTTAAAACCTCTGAAGGTAGTATTTATAAAAAAAACAATGTCATCATGAATACTACGGGTGCTGTTTTTAGCTAGATGTCTACATAAAACGATCAAAGGAGACGATAAAGATTCCGTTCCATTAAACTGACAAAAAGGGATAGTCTCCGTTGGTATGATACTCGCAATATAAATCGAAATTCTTCCATAAACCGAAATTGGGGGGGGGGGTCAAAATACAATCATGAAAACATAATCTTATTTAAACTAACAGAGATTTGGGGGCTTTGGCTCTAGTCGTCCTTAAATTATGTCATAACAGACAGACGGACAAACATTTGGTTGATGGTATTAATTCTTACACATCCAAAGACTATCTTGATATCTTGAACACCATTCTTTCTTTAACGTGTATTGTATCACGCTACTTTATGGTCAAAATTCACAATGGCGTCCTACAAGACAAGTCAAATAAGCTAGCATCTTAGTCCAATATCTCTAACGCCGCCTATGTCTGTCTTATAAAAAATATGCATATGAAATGCACCACTGTTTTCATGAAAAAAGTGGAAAAGCAAAAAAAAAACCGGTACTATGAATACAACAATGTGTTTTGCATTCTGCTTGATTCCCCTTTCTTTGCGTATGCTTGTGTTGCAAGAACCCATACGCGATAAATACACCGTAAAAGAGTGTTGCATTACTGAACATATTTTGTAAATTGAATCTTCACCTTTTTTTCTCACTTCATATACTCTCTTTCCTTCCAAGTGCGATCTCTCTCTCTCTTTCTCTCTCTATCTATCTCTCTCTATCTCTCTCTCTCTCTCTCTCTCTCTCTCTCTCTCTCTCTCTCTGAGAATTTCCCCTCCCTCACAATTAACCCGTCCCCTCTTTTTAGCATGTCGAGGTGTGAAAAGCAGATATATAGCGAGAAGAAGGAACAGGTTGATAAAAGTTCGACTTAGCTAACTTGGCGGATACAAACTACAGTTCCAGTTTAGCATTATACTTATGTTGCATATCGAATCTCTCTTCAAAGTCTTGAAAAGTTTCTGAAATTTTCATAAACTCATATGCTATGGAAACATCATCCAAGATCCCATCAGTAACCACGGAGTAAGTGGCCATGACTCTAGTCGTCCTTGATTATGTGATGATGGACTGACCGACGAGAAAAACATGTGATACATAGCTTCATAAAGACGATTTCTGACGAATAAACATGGATATTCCTGGAAATGATAAGCGTATATTTTCAAATTGTCTATCTATTCGTGATACCATGGGTAGAATTTATTCAACATCGAAACTTCCATTCATTTAAATCATTACGTATATAGTGTGGGGACTGCAGAAAATCAGGAAATAATAACTATCACAAGCTAGCCTGACAATAGACAATAGCCTGACAATAGACAAAAGGGAATTGATGGAAGTGTTACTGAATAAATACGTTTATTACAGATATAATTTTAACTTACAGTATTCTCCACCGTTATAAAATTAACTTGAATACTCAAGTGAATATGCCTCCTTTTTTTTCCTAAATCAAGACATCAGATTGGATATTGTTTGTCAAAAATGATTTTGAAATGAATTGGTGAAATTCAAATTTGCCAAAATCGTATTTCCTTGCTTTGCTTTATCAACAAGTCACTACACTCTCTTTGTAACAGCACTTGTTTTGTCAGCGCTCTTTAATGACAAACATTTCCAGCACCTTGCTTTTCACATTCTTGTAAGACTATTATAAGAGATTATATAGGAACAACCTCACATTGATTTAAAAACTAGATTTACTCACCCCTTAAAATATTTTTTTGCCAGTGGTTTTTCATTACTATACACATCATAAAAAATCAACGAGTTATAACTGCAATTTTGTTAAAATGACGACCCTAGTCTTCCAAGTGGAACGTAATGACGGGTGTTTACTGCTTTGTAACTGGATACAGAGCGCCCAGAGCTAAACACAAAACTATTCTTCATAAATGTTTGATTATAAACATCGTACGGGGCAAAGTTTAGGTCATTTTCCCCGTCTTTGCTCTTTGCAACGTTTTGCTTGACCTGTCTCGTGAGTCTATTGTCCATGAGAAAATGGTGAGAGCCGGTGTGTGCATGCTAAGGTAGCTGACATATAAATAGGAGGGGAAGCACATGCCATCCGAAGAGGATGCTTCGATATTCAAAAATACAAAAGACATTTAAGAGATACTAAAGGAAAAATATTCTCAGAATAATTAACCAAAACTTCTGCTGGTATGTGATGAAACCATGCCCACTCGTTGTGCTGACGAACATTATGTCTACGCTAACTGACATGACGTTGAACTAACGTTCGTGTTTTACTTATAAAACCGTATATTTATTTCCTCAAAACATCTGTATTGCATTTCTCCGATAAATAAATAAACTTGTAAATTCATATGAATAAACTTATATATTGGTTCTGTGTAGATTCTATGCTTCTTTCTCTTTCGGGTTTTAATTTTGAATCTGTATATTGATATTCCGAAAAAAATCTAGATCGATCATACATTGATGTATTAAAATAAAATATAAGATTTTAATCTTATCTAGAAATTAGCCAATAACTCGTTTGCTAGACGGATATTCGGCTACTACCCTCCGATACTTAATAGGCAATTGTTATATTGAATGCAGATAAGAGGAAACAAAGAAGATAAACAAAGACTTGTGGTAATCCCCAAAGTGAATTTAACCTCGGGTAATTCCCATTACCCCCATCAGCAGAATCATATAAATCACATTTGGAACATTTCTACCAAAGAGAATGATTATCCTGATACAGACTGTAATGACATAAATTGCAGTGATAATGTTTATTTCGTAGATAAGGCGTTCACTAAAACGGCGGAACAGATCGAGATAACAGAAGATTTTATCGTCTCTCATCAATCACATCTGTGACCAGAATATCGAAAATGGTTTATATTTCTTGCTACTAGTTAAGTTGTCCGTCCGGAAAAAAAAAATTGCCATCACCTATTGTTTGAATAGTGTTTCAAGAGGGAAACAGGCTCAAAATTCAAATGTTGTCTGTTGGGAAAATCTGGAGAGATCTTGCAAT
The DNA here is from genome assembly GCA_963457665.1 of Thysanoteuthis rhombus. Classification (NCBI taxonomy): domain Eukaryota; kingdom Metazoa; phylum Mollusca; class Cephalopoda; order Oegopsida; family Thysanoteuthidae; genus Thysanoteuthis; species Thysanoteuthis major. Next base: position 56,133,364 of record OY735201.1, read on the forward strand.
TAATTACTTTTTAAATGAACTCTAAAAAGTAAAAAAAAAAGCGATTTACAAGTTAGAAGATTAAGATGTTCGTTGGAAATAGTGTTTTGCTTCCAATCACAGTTAACCTATCTTTTAGAAAATAAGGCGGCTTAGAATTCGAGTGTTTCAGTTGTTCGTTGTGAAAAAAAGTAGCATTTTCACTGTGACTCATTGGTCAAACCTATTTTCAAAAAAAGTAATATTGATCTTGGAAATCGTTGTCTTTTTTCTTCTTCTTATGGAAGTTCCATCAAACAGAGTTTATTTTTGAAAAAAAAATTTGCTTGATTTAAGGAATTATGTAAAGGACGAAAGATCTAGAGTGGTAATTACCAACTTCCAGCAGCAGCTATCAAACATTATTGAAACGTCTAAGTACTTTTATTGAAAATATGAGTACCTCCATTTAAAACGTATCAAACTTTATACTAAATATCAGTACATGTAACCAGCACTTGAGTACTTTTATTCAAAGCCTATCATTATTTCTATTCAAAGTTTCAAGTACCTTTATTTAAAACAGAAGCGCCTACTATTACTGAAGATTTTTTCTATGGATAATATGACGCTAAAAATATATTCAAAAAGATGGCATTACCAAAACAACCACCGTTGTGTCCCTTAAGAGTATACAATTTATAATAGAAAAGCATTTCCGCAAATATCCTGCTCTATCATTGGCTCCGTTCTGTCGAAATATTCACTCATATCTGGATTGAAATTCTCAAACATCCTTCCTATATTTTTTTTTCAGGTCACGGATAGTTTTTTGTACATTGATAGTTCGTTGTAAATTTATGTTTCTATTCCTTAATTTTTGTGAAATATTCGCTTTGCTGTTTACACTAATCCACGCAGAGATTCTTTTGATGGTGGGCTTGTGCTTGCTAAGGGGAGAGAAAAAAACAAATTATTTAGATAAAAAGATTCCAAAACTGTGTGATGATATACAAATCTATTCTTTTACTTCAAGTACTTACTTCTCAAACAAATATATTCGAATAGAAACACAGACTTTAAAAACAAAAAGGTTTCATGCTGGGTATTTTATAAAAGAAATTGTCAGTTTCGAAAATCTATCAATGCAAACCTTTTTAAGATATTGACACTCACGATACAAGATATGAGGAGAAACATTGAAGTTTGCTACAGTAAAGTCATACGAACATGATCCAAAATATATGTGGTGGTAGAAGCTTCTTATATCGAGATTCTGCAGAACTGGCTGATGCCTCAACTCCACAAAAACAACTTCTTTTTTCGAAGAGATGTGACACCGACCCATCAGCACTGGCACGAGTTCAAAGTTCATAATTTGCCATTTAGCGTCGGTCGTTGAACGTAGACTTTTCCCCCTCATTTGCAAGACCTCTATCATGGACGTAGCGGAGCCAATTGTTTCTGAACTCATCTAGTTCGTCACACCATCTCATGTTTTGCCAGCCACAGTTTCACATATGGTCTCTGGGCATCGACATTGTGAGTCGTGATGTCGATCAGTTGTCTGACGCTTGGTTAGCTGCACGATGACCAACATGTCACATGCGTTGGCTACCACGATGTCCAGAGGTTTGGACTTTTCCCTCTGGGGATATCACAGGGGCAAGGTATTTGTCCCTCCCCTTCCTGATTTGTAACTATAGCTGATTTGTAACAAAATATCTACAGCAGCCACGTCTGATATGATGTAGATATCATGACGAATTTGGCAAAGCATTGATTACCGCTTTATGCTTAATGACTACGGATGAACATATCGTGCAACAAATCAAAAAGAGATATGAGAGGCTTTGAACCATGTTATTTTATATATTTCAATAAACCTCGGGAATTTGATCCATAATTTTCGTAATTCAGGAAAAAGAAAACACTAATGTTGAATAATAATTGCATTTTGTTTGTCGAACCTTGATACCTTTTAGGAATGAATTATCATTTAACTATTACCATGGAATAAGCCTTTTCAAAACCTGAATTTCTGCCCATTAATTTAGTTTCATTATATCTTCATAAACTGCAAGCAATATAAACCATGAATCCGATCAGGGGACTGTCAAAGGACAAAAAGAGCCTTGAAGATCAGAAGAATCACTGACACCCCCCCCCTGTTATTGTTACGCTTGAGATGGGCCACGCAAGGTAACCCGAGAAGTTGCAGAGGAAATAAACGTTGACCATTCAATAGTTGCATCAAATTGGAAAAGGAAAAAATTGCTCGATAGGAGCTGAACGAAAATCAAAGAACAATCCGTTTCTTGATCACATTATGACATGTGACGAAAAATGGGATTCAATAGAATAGTTGACACCGTTCCACGCTGTGAATGGACTGAGATGAAGCATCATAACACTTCCTTGAACCAAACCAGATCAAACCAGAATAAGATTATGATCACTGCATTGACCATGGGAGCATAGAGGTAATGCCAGGAAATGCACCAGGAAGTGCAAGCTTCAAGCCCACACAGAAAAGTACGAATTCTTCTCCTGGAAAATGTCCAACTACGTATCGCACGAATAACCACGAAGAAATTGAATAAACTTTGCTACGAAACTATACCTCACGCAGCTTATTCAACAGACCTCTCTACTACCAATAAATTTTTTTTTCTTTCTTTTTTTTTTTTTTTTGAAGCATTTTGACCACTTTCTTCGAGGGAAGGTCTCCTACAATCAAGCCACAGAACACCCTCGAAGAATTCATTGGTTCCAGGAACCCAGGCTTCTACGCTTACTGGATGAATGGGAGTGTTGGCAAAATGTGTAGATTCTGAAGGTTCGATTGATAACTGCTATTCTTAGCTATACTGCTTCAAAGTTGATGGTTATAATTGCAGTAAACCTATAAAAAAAATTTGGAATGTTTCAAAAGTCATTATACTCCAGTATCCATTTGGCACTGATGGCCATAATCCCCAAATGAACTGGATCTAAGATTCTTAGGACAAGAAATACTTACTAATGCTCGCAAAACTGTGTACACGAGCACAGATAGTTTGTTTTGTTTTGTTTATGTTTTTTTTTAAACAGTAACAATTTACAAACATTTGCATAAATTATTTCTATAATTGAATGACTTTAAAAGCGTTTCAAAGCAATTTTCCCACGGAAGAAAGCAATAAGTCTAATTCATTTTCATAAAATCGACAAAGTAGGCACTGGCTAAGATATTAGACGCCATTGTCCAGACATTTATTGAATATGGAATATTGCATACTCAGCAAGAGACGAATTGATTATCGATATTGGCTGATTTTTTTCTTTTACTTCAAGCTTGGAAACGAAGCAATTATTTCTAGTTTATAATTGAAATAATAAGTGTTAAATACGTAAGTGTATTCGCGTATACATTTATGCACACCTATACACACACTCATATATATCCATGTACACGGATAAATACCGATATTTGGTGTTCCAACCAATTTGGCAACGGTAACGAAGTTTGTTTATGTTTTTTTTAAAGAAAGGGAAAAGGTCCCATTATTGAATAAATTTGATAGTATATTCAAACTCAGAGGGGCATGAATGAATACGTCATATGATAATTTCGATTCTTGAATATATACTAGCAGAATAAATGTATATAAAGAAAAATGTGTGATAACACATATATACCAATGTAATAAAAATATGCATGAATCTAGTGGCTAATACATACTCTGTGTGTGTATGTGTGCTATTTATTCACTGTCCTACCACAGTAAAATGAGACATAAGGTCGAGGCTTTACGTGGGGAAAATAGGAGACACCCTGGAAAAATAGCTAAGCAACCGCCGTCATAAAAGCGTCTGGCTTGAGCCCGACCTGTTCCGTTGAGTGCAATGGAACAGTGCTGCCCCGGAGTGCCGTATTCCCTGCAGCTGGGCTAAGTAATAGAAAGGGAACCCAAAGGTTTCCAATGCACCTAGCAATACACAGCCTCAGAATAACCTTATTGGCTGACGCATTACACCGCTGCACTCAGTCTTTGACACACGCCCTCTCTGGCCCATTCGATAGGCAAGTGTCAGTACCAGCTAATCGGGCTCTCCTAGGGAATAAATACTACACTTTAATCCGTGCTGGAAAGGCCAGAGAAAGAGGAGAGTATACTATTAAATCCACACGAAAAATGTCAGATATATTTGAATTTCTCCAAAAAATATTTCAACTTAAAAGGAAGGATGAATTTGTTTCAGTTGAAGAGTCCATAATTTCAAATGAAAGCAGATTTTTCTGCTGATTTGAAGAGACCAGTGATATGGGGTGAAAAACTACCAGGTGCCACTGGTCATTATATAAGTATATTCATTTACTTTTGATGGTCTGATACCATATCATGCTGGAAAAAGAGTATGCTCTCAGGAGAAAACAGATCAAGAAAGTCATGTGAAAAAGATCAGAAAGCTGGACTTGCTGATCGCTGTAAATCGGTTTGATCCACATTTGTCCTCCCTAAATAGATGCTCTGATACTAAAGTTACCCATGATCACTGCTGAACTCTTCAAAATTGAACAACGTTAGTAAATAATCAAATTAAAATCATAAGCATAAATGAATTTCATCTAAACAAGTGGTGAAACTTATTTACTCGCTGCTGAAGGAACCCAGCCTGTGTTTAGTTGTTGTTGCTTCTTCTCGACATTAACATAGATATGGAAGTTATCAAACATATCAATTGGGATATACAGTGCTTCATCTGAAAAAAATAAATAAAATTGGATTTCAGCTATAGAGCTGTCAGGAAATAATATTCTTCATTGATGATTTGATAGTGATGGCTCCATCGATCTAGGAAACAATGTGGATTTTAAACTCACCAAAATGAATGACTACCTGGGCACGAATGCACTTTAACCCAGCGAAACCTAAACGCCCAATTATCCTGAAGGGGGAAAAAACAAAGAGCATCTTCGATACTTAAGGGTCCAACATTCCTGCGACTAAGGGGCACGGGATCGGATGTCTAGGAAAAAAATATGACGGCACCCTGAAGGGAGATGGCAACTGATTAAAGATACCAGTGATAAACTTAACACCAAACCCAGAGCAATTTACAATAGCTTGGAATATTTAAAGCATGATGCTTCCAATCAGAGATCATACCTAGCCTCAAATGGCATTCCCTTTTCTATGACGCCCCCATGAGTCAGCAGGAGGCAAAAGGAGAAAATTAGCAGAAAATTTTTTCGAAGATAGATTCGCCTCCTTCCAAGTTTCAGGTTGGTAAACAATCACCGCAGGATCCTAAAACACTGCTTGCCAGTCTTATCGGTGGTTGAGGTGTTCAAAGCTGCAAGGACAAGAGCAGTCAGCACACTGGCTCTATCTTGGGAAAGAAGTTCAGGAGCATCAATGTGACTGTACAGTGTGGCTTGGATTGGAAGACTTATGAAACAGAGAAGGAGGCAGGAACGTGTTGACATCATGAGGAGATGGTTGGAGTGGTCTGACCGGACGATTGGACTTGGGATTTCTGAATAAGAAGTGGATTAAGGGCTGTCCAAAAAGAGGAGGAATGAATAGGATTTTTAGTCAGAAGTAATAGGCCCAGGTGCTTAAGTGATCTTTGTCCTCTGGGGTACCGACCAAGACAAGGAGCTGTTGCTGATCTCTTTTGCAAGCAATGTTCGGCAGAAATTTGCACCCTGAATCATATCATGACTAGATGTCTCAAAGCACTGGTAGAGGGTGGATACTGACTGAGATGGGACAAAGTCCTAATTTAAATTGTCAAATGGACGGACTTACAGAGAATAAATGCTACCAGATGCCAAACCAAAAAAAATGGAAATCAAGTTCTTTGGACAGGAACAATTGCTAAGAAGTTAATTTCAATTTTGCAACCAGATTCTGACTGGGAGATACAAGTGGACCTACACAAGAGACATCTCTCTTGAGGAGGTTGAAACTACCTCACCCCAAGCAGACATGATTCTTACATCCAAGGAAAGGGAAAACATCTCAATAACCGAACTTAAAATGCCCTGGGTATAACAACATATTCATTTCTCAAATATTTCCTGTGAATTCATCCATAAAAACATCCCTATACATAGACTGATCCCTGATTATCAGCAGGTACAGAAAAAATACTTGCTACATTCGATGACAATGAATGCTGAAGAATTACACCTTTACAACCTGATTCACAAGTTACCTCACTAAACAAAGATACATTTCTGATTCTAACTTGGATTAAAAAACTATTTGCTGTATCCATTCACAATAAAGACTGTCAATCAACATTCTTTGAAGCCCGATTTATTAGTTGCCTTGCTATCCATAAATAGAACATTGATTATAGATGGGAACAAAAAATACTTGTTTTATGCATCGATATTCAAATAAGGGCTGAGCACTGAGTTGTTCTATGTACTGATAGACAGGCCACCATACTATACATATATAACTTAGAGATTTTTAAAGTTTTCTTGATATAAATGGCAAATGTATGTCAGATGTTTTGGAGTTTTATACGGTGGATGAACAATAATTGACAAGAATTATCCCTGATTACTTTCCAGACTATTAAAAGAGTATCAGTATTAGATAAGACTACTCCGACTTATAAAATGCTGATTAATCCTCTTTGAAAATTGAATCCATACTTATAGGAACGATTAACTCCGTAGGAAGATGGTTCATAATTTATTCATTTCGCTTTCTGAGTCGAACTGCGATGTAAAATATAAAAACTCTTCAATCATATCAATTAGCGAATGTCTGTAACACTAACGGAGTTTTTTGGGGGGTTTTTTTGGTTTTTTTTAATTATCCTATATTTTCCAAGAATTCAAATGTTTAATTATTTTCTTCAAAGTACATATATATTTTGATCATATCAAGTACACTTCAGTTTGTCCATTACACCGTGTTTATTTGCCTGATATCACGCTGCTTCACATTCACACCTCAAGGTATATTATTATCAAAGCAACGAGTACTTGACTTTTTAAAAAAAAACATACTTGCTTCACTAGTTGAAACCTTCGGAAATTTACTCCTCGATTATCTAATTCATTGCTGCGTAAGCAAGGAACATAGATTTAAGTATACTGTTTGCATAGTAATGTTATTTACTTGTTTTAATCGAAAGGCCTCCTGCATTTCTTTTACATTCGAAAAGACATAAAAGGACAAACCATTGCTGGTGAGTCATAACGAAAGGTAATAAAGTCGTGCAGCAGTCTATGAAACAAAATATATAAGTCACTCAACAATTTTAGATCGTTATGGGCACAGTAGTTTAAAGTTCAGTTGTAAAAATGGTAATGGATTATTCCATGCAATAATGAATGTATTTCAACAAGTTTGATGTTTCGTGGTGAATCAACCAAAATAACCTAGAATTCTTACGCTGAAATTCTTGAACACAGTCTTAACAAAAACATGTATACGATCCAACAATCCACACACATCAATATTAATATAAAACGTTGAAAATCGAAAAATCACACAATGTTTACTCGATCCAATTAATATTCACTTTTGTTAAGGCCATCATGGAAAATACTCATCAGAGTGATCAAAACTAAGTATCCCAATGGACTCGAAGGTCCAATCGAAAGCTTTAAGGGTTTTTTTTTAAGTATTCCTGAGTTCTCTTACTCCTAATTTATTGTCATCCTTAAGATTGTGAAGCTAATATTTCCCTTGATTTTTTACACCTCGCAGAAAAAGATATGACCCTTTTATCCCTTCCATCATTAACTTCCAACAACTCGTAAACATATAACCTAACTTACATAAACAAAACAGGGCAAAGATTGGTTTCTATGGTAGGCTGCATCTTAGACCACCTTAGCCTAAGAAACAAAAGTCGGTTATGAATCGCAAACACACAGGAAGGATAGATGTACATACTTCTCTATTTTTGACACTTTACATAATGGCTCTGATATAGGTGGAACTGCGCATATCTGTACATGCAACCTTTAAAGATTGAGAGGCTGATGATGGAGTTGAACTCTAAAACATGTCCAGTAATTACACAATATAAAGAAGTTGCCATACATGTCTACACCCGAATAGTACATATATATATATAGAGAGAGAGATAGATTAATACATTTGTGTGGCTGTACATTTTATATTTACTTATATCAGCATATATATATATATATATATATATATATATATATATATATATATATATATATATAGCTTTCTGTAAATACATATGTACATCTTATATATATATATATATATATATATATATATATATGTATATATATATATACATATATATATATGTATATTGCTTTATCCACACACTACTATATAATTGCATATCTTTTAATATACATCAGTATATGCGTGTATATGTGTATATATGGATGTGTGTGTGTGATACACATGTATGCATATGTTTGTGTGTGTATACATATATATATATATATATATATATATATGTGTGTGTGTGTGTGTGTGTGTGTGTGCATACGGGATTTGGGGATCCGAGGTTATGTACTTTCATGAAACAATATCAATTGAGAACTTCAATTAAATTAATTTTTTATGTAGGGATTGAAATCAGTGAGAGGGATTTTTTTTTTACTTTCAATGTTTCAGAACAAGGAAGGTATTTCTTTTTCATTCTTTTCTTGTAGAGGTCAAAATCTGGGATAATTTTTTTTCTTGTGTTTTGATTTGTATTTCATCCTCATTTTTTGAGTTCAATATCAATTGGATTTTCTTTTTCGATTCCGGAAAGGGTTCATTCTCTTATTTTAGGGGTCAGAATTGCCAGGTGATCTTTTTTCTCCTTTTACTAGTCTCAAATCTTTCTCCACCTATGAGAGTCAAAATCAAAGGGGAGGACTTTTTCTACTTTTGAGGGTCAAAATATAGGGTGATTTTAGGGATTTTTTCATCTAAAGGGGTAATTATTTTTGTTACCTCCAACGGTTGAAATCTAAGAGATTCTTTTACTTTTAGGGGCTAAAATCGACGCTGGGGAATTTTTCTCAATTTTGGGGATCAAAACTGAGGCCAAAGATATATTTTTTCAAATTTGGAGCATTCTTTAGTTTTAGGGGGCAAAACCTGAGAGGATTGTACATTCCTCCTTCAAACGTTCAAATCCAAGCGATTTTCTTTTTCCCTTTTCGTGCTTAAAATTGAGGGAAAGATTTTTGTCTTTATTTACTTTCAGGTGTCGAAATCGAGGGAATTCATTTTTCTTCTCTTTCATAATTCAAAATTGAAAGGGAACTGTTTTTCTTTCAAAGATCAGGATTGAGAAATTTATTTTTTCTTTCTTTTAAAAAAATAAACATTCCTGCTCGATTGTGACAATCATTTTTGTCTGAAGCCTGGAAGGTAAAACGTGGTCACTTATTAAATTCCATCTTGGTTAAAGTCCTGACTGTATAAATAGATGTATATCAGCATATATATGTATATAGATAAATTCAAATATGTGTGTGTGTGTGAGTGTCTTTGTGTGTGCGTGCGTGTGCGTGTGTGTGTGTGTGTCTGTGTGTGTGTGTGTGTCTGTGTGTGTCTGTGTGTGTCTACACTATCCAGACATATCTATCATTGTGTCAAGCTTGGCCAAAAGAATCCGACTAAACAAAAGATGTTTGCCAAAACAATTAGTACTATGTACGTTGGTGTGAGTGTAGACCAAATAAAGCGAATTGTGATAAATATTTACTGGACTCTAATATTTATTATCAGTCATAAAAACATATTCTTGAAAGAACAAACGTATTCTGAAAGTTTACTTGAACTGAGTTTGAATGAATTTTCATACCCCGTGGGAAAAACCACGATGCAAGGTATCGGGGAAACACAAAGTAATTCATTTTCTTTATCTGACGGAAGCTGTTTTATTGACACTTATAAAAGTCTCTTTACGAATTTAAGGATACTATTATACCTATATATATATGTATATATATATATATATATATATATATATACACACACATTTAATATGAAAACTGTATATACTTTCACACTCACAGTTTTAAAACATATACATCGTCAATTTTATCTAGATTTTGGGTATGTGTACATATATATATATATATATATATATCTATATATATGTCTATATATATATATATATATATATATATATATATATATATATATATATATATATATATATATATATTTATATATATATATATATTTGAGCAATCTACAGATTTGAAAGTGTAAAAACATTTTCGGAATTTCGAACGAGTTCACTGTGTTGATGTAGCATATTAGATAAAAATGAAAAAATTCATTCATCTCCATTTTGTAAATTCAAATCTACGACTACTTGTTAATTTTACTGGAGTGGCCCCACTTCCCATGTTTACCCAGGCCGTTTCCAAGGTTATATGAGGTCTTTGTAGTTTCATACGACACTTTTTTCCTCATCCTACCAATTTTTTTTTCATATTGGAAGTAATCTCTCGTATGGAGTTCTATTCCAATGAGATTGAATTTTTGTTCATGTGCATTTATCATTTGCAGGGTATTTACTTAATTAAATTCTAATATAAATTAAACGTGTGTTAATTGTTTGGTATTCATTTTGTGTTTGTTTTGTTTTTTCAACCTTTTGATAGCCACAAATATAATTATTTTTGTGTACATTGAGAACTATTCTTTGATTCGTTTTTCATACCGATATTATTTTTCGTTTATCGTATTGAGGAAATGTTCTTATCAGTTTTAATATAATTGTTCATGAGAGTATTACTATTATCTGGCACTTTTACACCAGTTGCCAGGCGGTTATTGCTGCAGGTTATGTGACAGTACATCTCGTAAGGTCTCCAGCCGTCCTCCCCTATCGTCCTCACCTATCACAGTAGCGCTGTGATTAGTTTCTTCTTCACAGTCTTTTTTCTTGGTCGATGGGCTATCACTAACGGCTCAGGGTCGTGGATCTCGTATTCACAGTATTCCCTTCAGTATTTGTGACGACCACAGTGGTACTGAGTCTGTATTTCTTATCTCAATCTCCCCCAATCTCGTTCCAGTGTCTTTGGCACGGGTCCAAGTGCATCTATTATTATTGGTACTACCTCATCTTTATTTTCCACCTCCCACAATTCTCCAGTAGAATCCTGGTATATTTATATCGTTTCACTGTTTTTCATATTCACTCTGTTATCTGCAAGCAAAACCACGTTTTTTCCCCATTATCGTATTGGCTGTTTGATTCAGATCCCGATGTCCAACAGTAATTTGTGTCTTTTGGTTTCCAGGATTTTCTCTGGTTTGTGCTAAGGCATTTTTTTTGCATCGTCGATTCCCTGTCGATTCCCAGCTTAGTTCCAAGTGTATAAACGTTGCTACCCTGTCGTATCTGCCCTTGTCTTTTTTTTGAGCTAGTTTAACGACTATCCATTTCCCTACGTAGGTGGCATTTGTCTTTTGTTATGGCTTTATCGATCTTCCCTAGAGCATAGCTTGGCCACACGAATTCATTTCAGGCCGTCAGGATGAGTGATTCCTTTCCGGCCTTCCGATTCACTTTGCATCGACATATCTACGAATTCTCGTTTGTAATATTTTGTAACAGTCTTTTGAATTCCTCATATAGTTTTATTCTACCACCATTTTTCTTTCTTTATTGTCTGTTTTGCTGCTCCTTTGTTAGTTACTTTTCACTGCTCAGGCAATTTTTTAAAATATCCTCTCTGTTTGCTATCACCTATTTTTTAGCATTAGCCTGTTGGAAAAATTCTGCTATGTTGATGAGTCCTATTCGCATTTTTACGCCAGTTACCTGGTGGTGGTCGTTGAAGGGTGAGTGAGAGTAACTTTCCTCAAGTCTCCATATATCCTGTCTTCGTTCTAACGTATCACAGCGTTACTGTGGTTTCTACCGTCTCGGCCATTCCTTTTTGATCCTAACTATTAGGCCATCACTGTCGACTTGAGTATTCGTGCAGACCCCAGTAATGCTGTGGTCTGCATAATTTCGACCCTTCCTCTTATATGCAACTCCTCCAGACTCATTTCATTATGATTCTACTTATGCTCTGACCACTTTACTACGTCCTATTCTTATTTTATCTCTTATTTGGTATAAATTCACTTTCAGTTATACGAATTTGCTTAATGGACGATACTCTAGTTAGGTGTTATTCATTTAAGAAGAGAAAGAATTTTTGAAAAATTTTATAACTCTCTACTTTCACACTTGTACGTTTATGTAGAGGAAAGAGTTATTTTTTCAGCCTTCTGAATTTCTCTTCTAAAGAAATTTACCATCTAATGTTAAGGTTATTTGGGGTCTAAGATGACTTGGGATTGATCATTCAATTATCAAGTCTAGCCTTTTTCTCCGTCAAATTCCGAAAATATTTCGCTAATGCACCGTTGTTTTATGTAAAAAAACAAAACAGTTGTGGTTGTAAAAATAGGTCTTCAATTAGCCAACCACTGCACTATTTAGATTTTTTCTGTTTCCCTCAACGTCTTCGTGCTTTCAAACTACCTCTGATGAGCGTGTCTCGCAAACAACTGTGTTGAGATCCCTCTATTTTTTTCCTGTTTGTTTTCTTTCGAAAATCATTTTGAAAGTCTTGAAAAAAATTTATAAATTCAACATTACTGCCTTCTAAGGTTATATTTTCTTTTGAACATCGAAAAAATATTTGCAGGAAAGTACACACATATATATATATATATATAAAATCAAGTTATCGACAGAGAGCTGTTGTGTTATATTACAACTCTTCAGTGTGGCTATAAACTATCCATTTTCCCATCCAGTATCACGAGGTAAGATCGAAACCTTCGCTTTAAACCCAGAGGCTGGCATTTTACATCTTCCCTACGCAGAACTGGAGGTTAGTCAAACTGAATTTAAGCAATACATCTACTTACGCACAATTCCCGAACCACCAGGGTGCTCCATTCAAGAGTTCGATAAGTATCGCTATTTAGCTTATAATGAAAGAGTTACCACTGAATAAGGGAGTGTTAATCATAATATATATGTGTATGTGAAAGAGAGAGAGGGAAAGAAAGAGTGGGGAGTTTCGAAGATTAGGAAATTAACAATTAAAAGAAAAATATAACACTGCAGTTGTAGTAATTATCTCCAGTCAGAAAAGAAGGGGTTGAATTTGACCATGCAGTAGCCAGGCTTGTATATTGATGATGATACATTAAACTGCACCGGTAGGCCAGTATTAAGATGAGTAATTATTACTACTACGCTGACTCTCCGACCGCCCCTTATTCCTGTCGGATTGTATGCGTTGTTAAAATGATTACCTGCTGGCCGTTGCCCTTCTCACCTGGCGTCATGTTTCATTTACATCTCGCAATTCTTGGGTGTCACTTCGCCAAACAGAGGAAAACAGAAAATTGGAGAAGTTATGAAAACCTGAGAGCCAAGGTTGCGTTTGATAGGATTGATAATCCCTTGACGACTTTGCTATTTGATACGTCGAAATGTACAACGGTATCTCTCACGTACCTTGTCTTTTGACCACAGATGAAAAAAATAGTCGTGGCTGTTACCAACATCATCATCAGTATTATCATCATCTGTCTGTCTATGTCAATAATTGGACATAGACGTTTCCCAATATTCGCCAGACATCTATTTCATGGGCATTGCAGAGCCAGGACTTTCTACACGTATTTATTGTCTCTAATAATCAACACAGAAAAGACAGGGATATTGAGAAATGCTAGATTTCTAATAGCAACACACATGCATATACATTCAAAATGCATTCATAATTCTTGCAAATTTGATTGAAAATTAGATCTCTAACTAGGCATCAATATATATATATATATACACACACGTGTGTGTGTGCATTTGTACAAAAATATCAATCCATATATATGTGTGTATGTATGCATATGCATTTTTATATCGAATAAGCATTTTTATGTATGATTCTACGGATGAATATGAATATATACATATATGTATATACATATTATTGTGTCATCCACGGACAGCTGTTTTGATGTATTTCATCTCTCCAGGGTAGCAGAATTGAAACCGTCACATCAGACCCGGAGACTGATATCCTACCTCTGGACTACGGAACTGGGTTGTCAGATAGGCTGAATTTAAGCAATATATTCATTTAAGCAGAAACTCCTCATCCACCAGAGTGCTCTATTCCTGTGGAAGAAGTATTTATACACACGCATATGTATTTGGATACATATGTATACACGCGTAAGAATATATTAAATTTTAAAAACGTATATTCATTTGTACTATTGTATTACATTGATATATACGTATTCTACACGTGTTTTCATATATGTATGTGATAATATCCATGTATTTTTATATGCATATATATATATATATGGATACCAATCCAATATATGTATGTATATACATATACATACATAATACATGTGTCTTTATATAATGTAACATATATATATATATATATATATATATATATATATATATATATATATATATATATATATATATATATATATATATATTGATATGTATGTTTTCATGTATGGTGTAATATTTATATATCCGTGTGTCTGTTCATATATATATATGTATCTATATGCATATATACATTTATAAGTTTATATGTCTATACATATATGTTTATATACATAGATGTATTTCTTTACAAATATCTATCGAGATATCTGTGTATATACATATCTATTTATATACATGAATTTATAGACATACATACGTATTCACACATATTCACATATAAATATTACATACTTGTTTATATTGAAATATATCAATTTATGTATAGATATGTATTCTGATATATATGTATATATAACAGACATCTGATGGACATCACAATCCAAAACGAAGATCCACAGAAATCACATGTGTAAAGCCTACAGAATGCAAGATCGGGAGATGAAATAGACAAAATCAGAAATTATAAGCTCTGTGACGACTATGATAGAGTAGTTTGGTGAATCATGGGATGGCTTATATCTAACAATAGGCAAAAAGATTCATATTTATATATGCGTTTACCATATATATATATATATGTGTGTGTGTGTGTGTGTGTGTGTGTGTGTGCGTGTGTATTTGTATACATGTATGTATGTATACATTATATGTATCATTTATGTATATATATATAAAAATTCATGAGCATGATATATATATGTATATATATATATATATATATATATATATATATATATATATATATATATACTCTTAAGTAAATATTATGTCCATACATGTATGTGTATATGTATGAAAACTTTTGGTCAAGAGAGTCCCACTTTTCACTACTTTTCCTTTACATAAGACCCGAATAGCCATATTTTCAACTGTATCTCGTATGCCCTAAAGTATA
Organism: Thysanoteuthis rhombus; assembly: GCA_963457665.1. Lineage (NCBI taxonomy): Eukaryota > Metazoa > Mollusca > Cephalopoda > Oegopsida > Thysanoteuthidae > Thysanoteuthis > Thysanoteuthis major. The sequence continues at coordinate 56,148,671 of OY735201.1, forward strand.
AAGAGCTTGTAAGGTTTGCTATGCTTCGTGTAAAACTGGAATATATTTGAGACCATGTTCCTGGTCCCTGACTGCTTACATAGTATCCATGGTAATTGCTTTTCTCTCCACACAATTTGCGATACGAATTTTCATATATATATATATGTATATATATATATATGGACGCCCCAAATAAGGATCCAAATAAATCGAATCATCTGCCTAGGGAAGCCCTAGAAGAGCAAAAACATGAACGTGTTTGTGCACTGAACCCATTATTTCACCATACGTAAAGCTTTACTTTAAATTGATTTGATGTTGAATGTATTGAGATATTTGATTACTGATTTGCACTTTGATAAACATATGTAGTGAAGATTTTTAGTGGAAACCACGAATTTTCATCCATGGACTTTCAGTTGGGAGTGTCCTCATATCATCAATGAGATAGAGAATGAAGACAAGTTGAGTTCTCTATGTTTTAAGTGATGGTAGTGTCTTCTAGATCGTTTTACGGTGGACAAGTAGACTTTGCATTGGGGTGAGGGATCACGTGCTATTACGCTAACTACGTTGGAGGGGGGGATAGGCCATCGTGTATTGGTTGTGGTGAACGTTGTTTTTTGTTCTTTCTGTGTGAGGGTAATTTATGTCCTGCATGCGTGTACGCGTGAATGTTGAGCCCAATACACACAAAACTAACACCACGGTGAGATCCATCATATCCAGTATAAACAGTCCCGATTCTTCGATAAAGCAAAAGCCTCAGCTAAAATTCAAAGCCCTCTTCTAAGAACAATCAACCCCTCTCGTCTCAACAACTCTATATCGGTGAAACGTCTAGGATTATCGGAGAGAAAAATAGGAACACTGACATGCATCTATAAAGGACGACCAGAAAATAACAATAATTGATACAACCTAGGAACCGATTACACATTTGATCACCGGGATACCATCATAATAAAACACATATTCGACAAAACGATTCCTGCATGACGTGCGCTATTATGTGACTGCACTGTATTTATAAGGTTGCACGTGCATATCTGTACTATCCGATATATTTGCAAGTTCATACTTGCATATGCTACACAATCGGAAACATATTTATTGTAACTATACCTCCCATAAACACATGCATATTCAGGACATGAATTCCCTCATGCACAAAAAACAAATAAAACTTGACTTCACATTTATACAAAGGCCTAATCCCCATCGAACGTTGATAGCATAATGACAGATATATGATCCCTCATCCGAGCACAAAGTCCAGAAATCCATCCACAGAAAACCTTAAAAAAATCACTCACATCCCATCACTCCTAACACTGAGAAATCCAAGTCTCTTTATTTCCTTTCTATTTCTCTATCTCGCTGATAATGTGCAGTTCATTCCCCACGATGAGCCTATGAAGAAATAAAAATTCACCCAAACTGTGTTGTTTTCATTGTATATACAAAATTTCACCATTAAGTTGGATATAACCTCATCTCAAAAAAAAAAAAAAAAAATATATATATATATATATATATATATATATATATATATATATATATACTGTGGAGATGATATGTGTTCAATTTTATTTTGTCTGAACAATACAGAGCAAACATGGATGAAATTTTAGAGAAGTTTGCAATCAGACATATTAAAATTACCTTAGAAACGTGTTCCTAATAGAGTGTACTTCTTGTAGATAGAAAATTGACATTAAAATCATCGTAATGTCAAACATCGAAATAAACATTTTTGGAACGAAAATTGCTCTCACCTTTGTATGTTGCAATTAGATCATGATGTGTTGAAACAAGTATGTCTATAATTTGTTTTAACCATCTGATCGATGCAGGTCATTTTCTACGTGATAAGTATCATGAATCTTGTTGAAGACTGCTTTTTTATTTTCGGTTCATACTGTTTACGTAACGGTTGAAAAATGTAAACAGGTTGAGATTAAGAGCAGTCAGGAAAAGATTTTTTCAAGGGATATGCTCCTTGTTTCGAAATTTGGACAATTCAAAACGAAGCTGACTCCAACAGTAATAACGTGATATCATAGATATTCACTATATTTACCTGAATCTAGCACAGATAATGCAATGTTAAGTGAGAATTGAACTCACTTCTCAAAGGAATTGTGCCCTTAATTCTACCTCAGATGTACGTGTTATCTTCGATTATAAACAAAACTCTATATGACTACACAACTCTCTGAAGAAGGACAAAAGTTTTCCCGACCAAACAAAAGTGAAAGACTTGCCAACCAATATCTACACTTAGCCCTACCCTACCCTATTCCCTAAAGATCTCCTTGATTAATGAATGATTTATTTCCCGTCACTAATCAGTGGGAAAATCTTTAGGAATGGCGTCAACTAAGTTCAGAATCTCGATTCTGTGAAATGAGTCCAAGAATCTTGACTGACGTCGGTTGATACTGTGGATTCTTACCTATTTCAGTGGCAGCCTTCAAGATAGCCGTGTGCAACTTGCGTGAAATGTTTTCATTACGTACCATTAAAGCAATCCTTCTTTAGAATTTGATTCAAACAAAGTCTCCAATGACGTAGCTATTTAAAGAGTGTCATATCTATGTGCAATACATTTCTTTGATAAACACTTGCATGAATACTAGGAACAATGGAAAACATTAAAACAACATGTCTGAACATTGAAATCTCGTGTTACCTATGCCAAAATGAAAAATCCCTAATCCTCACTGCCTTTAATAGAACAAAAAAATCAGAAAGCTGGATATCTAAATAGGAAAAATTTAAATGCTGGCACCGCTTAAAATCTCTATAACAAACTTAATTTTACACCTCATGTACAGATAAACAAAAATTTACCACCATAGCTTTCAAATTCCTCTCGTTATCATAACGAATAGTAATAGCAGGATTACTATCAACATTAGCATTACTACTATTAGTATTTTATACCCTTGGCCACTTGAAGAACAACCAAGTCACCTTTCCATAATTGTGTTAGATGTACAGAGACAAACCAAGCCTAGAATAAATAAAATGATAAACTAACCACTAAGGTCATGTAAAAGTAAAAGGTAAGAATAATATACTTTAAGGAAGGAAACATAATATAAATACATGATTTTTAAGAACACGGATAAAAGATGTCTCCGGAACCATTGGCTTGTCTATAACTAAGGAACAATACTTTATCTCCTCTATGTAAAACATAGCAAGCAATAACCAACGACTGAAAAACGAAATGAAATAAGAAAAAAATTATATGAATAGAACAAGAATTTGATTCTCCACACAGAATTCCCACCCTCTTAAAAACGTTCTACATAGGGATCTAAAAATAAATCGCATCATTCACCCGAGGAAGCCCGAACAAGGCAGAAACATAAACGCGTTTTTGTAGTGATTCCATCATTTCATCACACACACACACACACACATACACACACACATATAAATATATATTCAACACATACACTTACGCATATATATGTATACATATTCATAGCCATGTGTGTGATATGACTTTCAGTTGTTGTTTTTTTCAGTAAATAATGTTGAAATCACCTACTCGATAATATGTTCACTTGAAGTTACTTGATTGAAACGTTTCCTAAGTTCTGTTCACCAAAAGAAACCTTTCTCTAATCCAGTGTTCACATTTTTCTCTAAGACTGCAACAGTTCTTGTTCGAAAAATCTCTTCACGTCCATCGTTAATTCTACACACCGTTGCCATCTAACGAATTCCCTGCCCCAAATTCACAAATATTCATATTTTTAACAAAAAATCACACAAATTATATTTCCTCGTGTCACATTCAATATTCATTCCTTTCAAATTCTTTTACATTTCAAGAAATTCGCTAATTACCCATCACAAGACTCTGTGGCCTCTCAAGATTTAACACGTACACTCAGACACGCTTCAGCTACTCGCATATTTGGGTTTTTTGTTTTACCTCCGTCTTTCAAACAATCACTCCAATTACCCTGTACCCTTAAGACATCGCTTTCTTGCCCGTTATTACATGATATCGGACCACTTTATTATGGGTCCCATTCTACGGTCTTTTATGTCTTATCTAAACAGAATGATTCCTCTTGCAGTAGGAATCTGGATAATTGACTTTCTCTTCACAAACAAATAACTTTCATTTAACTACAAACTACATCTAAATGTATTTATAGACAAGATGCCTTGCTGACTAAAGTGAGTCTTTAGATGATGGATGTTGTAAAAAAATTTTTTTTTTATTACACATTCACGTAAACAATGTTGTCAGAGGAACTGGATAAGCTAATATAAGCAGTCAAGCATTTTATGGTATCTTTCGTTATTAGGTTATACAGAAAGAAATATTGCAGGGTTTATTATATTTGATAAACATTATTCACAATCGATTTTTGTCCGTACGGCGTGATTACATTCTAACCTTGCCCCCTCAAAAACTTTATAAAACCTACGCATGAATGAATAAATGATTGCCAAGAAAATAAATAGATGAAAAGATATTTAAAGAATAGCTCATAAATCTTACATGGCTAAGCAACAATTATCAGCGATTAATTTCTCTCGTATTTCTGGATAAACTTCTGAGCATCTTTGTACTAAAACCTCCATTCTGACATGTTCATATGAATTCTCCCGGAGATTTCCTATCTTCAGATTTTTATTGTCGCCTTATTTCCCTGTAATTTCTAGCTCGAATCGTCCACGGTTGTTTCTCTATATCAGTTTTTCAATTCAAAATATAATTTCTTGTACTAATTTAATCCCTTTTAATCGAATTAAACACATCTCAATCTCATTTTTTCTCCGCTATTCCACACTCAATATTGACTGATCTTTTCCAACTGCGTTTATTGTTCGATTGGCACTGATCAGTTACCTTTTCCATCGCTCTGTTGTCCTTTCTTCTTGCAATGTGACTCGATTTCGTTGCTTGATTACTTGTATAATATCCTTCACCCTGTTTCACTCACAGATCCATTCGACATTTCCCCATCACTAAGAGTGAATCCTAGCATTGCACTTCCCATTGCACCTTGATCTATTCTGAGTTCTTTTTCGAATGGCTTAGTAAAATTCTATGTTTAGTTCCACGTGTACGTTGTAGCATTACTTGTATACTCTACCTCGTAAGCATACAAACAATTTGCTTTCAATGTGTCTCTATTTATATCAAATTCATTGTAACCAGCCCTGATTTCGTTTTCTTGGTCTTTTTCTAGCATATATATATATATATATATATATATATATATATATATATATATATATATATATATATATATATATATATATGTGTGTGTGTCTGTGTGTCTGTGTGTATTGTGTCTGTGTCTATGTGTATAAGCTAATTGCGAGATAAATATCAAGACAACGATATAAGGTGTTAATGTATTCGGTTGATTCCATTATTTGGATCAATAGGGTTGGCGTATATGTTTTCTATGCATTTAGATGTTAAAAACGTATTTTGATTTTCATGATATGTACACATCAAGATTTGATTTCCTTTCTTTAATTTCATTCTCAGTATTTTGTAAATGTATATATGCATGAGTTGATCAAATTATGTATATCTGTACGTACATATAAATGTATGAATATATATGAGGTATACACGTATGTTTGCATATTAATGTATACGTATATGTGTATATTTATGAATATGTATAAAATCATATGTACATGTGCATGTATATACATATGTATATTAACATATCTATAAGTATATTTACATCAATGTATATGTATATATGTACATTATTAATTCAATTAATACTTGTTTATTCTACTTTTCTACATGCACATATCTATTTTATTCATATATATGTGTGTATACGTGTATATATATGTATGTATATATATATATATATATACACACACACATACATATATATATATACATATATATATATATGTATATATCTACATACACACACATATACATATATATATATATATATATATATATATATATATATATATATATATATATATATATATATATATATAATATAGATAGATAGATACGTGTGTGTGTATGTATGTAAGCATGTGTTTTTTCGTTATGTGGATGTCAGTGAATCCAAAAGATGTTAGTAAAGTGACGATTGAAAGGTGAAAAAATAGTTTCACATTTTGAGCAAGTTTGTGATGCATTTCAATTGTTGCCATCCACATTTTCAGAAAGCTTGCAACGGTTGCTTAGCCAACAGTATGCCTGTTACATCTTTGAAAATCTAGGTTCAACATTGTGCTTTTAAACAGTACGAATGGGAAGGAAATGTATGTGCTTGTATGAGTGTCTTAATATATATAAAAATATACGTATTTATGCACATGTATTATACATATGTATGTCCAAACACATATGTGTATATATATATATGCATTTATATATGTGTATGTATGTATGTATGTATGTATGAATATATGTATATATATATATATATGAATATATGTGTATATATATATGCATATGAATATACGCGTATATATATATATATATGAATATATGTATAGACACACACATATATACATATATATATATATACATATATATATATGACAAATTTTTCGAAACATAATGTGATTGTAAACAGATGTATATATATATATATGCCACTGAGATGATTTTAAAGTTTTTTTCCTCATTTGAAATATCATCCCTTTATAAAATGGCAAAGTGGTCAGTTGTCCAATTTAAGCCCCTGCCTCTTGTTAATATAGATTGGAGTTGGTTGGAGTAGGTATGTGGAAAATCATATCAACATTTTACGTACCAAGTTCTACCTGCACATTTTGTTAACATCTGGCACAAGTCAAAAACACACCATCTTTTCACAAAGGCAATTCATTCACTCCTCCACGATTCAAATATCATTTGAAATCGTGTGGTTTCATATATATATATATATATATATATATATATATATATATATATATATATATATATATATATATATATATATATATTAGCTGTGTATGTGTATGTGTATACATATATGTGTCTGTGCCTTTAAATATATATTTTATATCGATTCATATATGTGTTTATTCATATTTGTATATATCTCCCTACATGTATTTATATGTATTCATACATATGCATGTGTATGTATATATGTGTAAACGGATGTATAGATATATATATACGTATGTGTGTGGATGATCATGTAAACACATATATGTATGTATTCATACATGTATATTTTATATATGTGTATATACATACATATATATGTATGTATTTACATGTGTACATGTATATATTTGTGTGAGTGTATGTGCATATATATATGCATATGTATGTGTGTATAGGTACCTTTCCCTATATATATATATATATATATATATATATATATATATATATATATATATACGTATACATATCCATAAAAACATATATATATACATATATATATATATATATATATATATATATATATATATATATATATATATATATATATACTCACACACATTCATACATATATATGCATATGTATATGCATGTATACGTATACATATATGAGTGTGTACAGGGAATGTAGAATTCGAACATGCGTACGAATCAACTTGAAATATAGTTCTAGGGTCTCCTTTTGTTCAGTATCTTCCTTGTAAGCCAACACACTCCACGAAGGGGTTGCTGCTAAGTTCTATACAATACATATAATAATTGATCTATTCCAATACAGTAAGTCCA
>OY735201.1:56161366-56193866 GCA_963457665.1 Thysanoteuthis rhombus
TATGTATATATATGTTTACATGCAGTCAAATATATATGTATACATACAAATAAATATAAATGCATGATGCATTCATGTACGAGTATGTGGGTACATATCCCTATACATACGAGATTGATTCAAAATATGCGTTTTAATGGGGAGGGTCTTATTCATATAAATGCTTCAGTGTATTTATTTTCAAATGAAGAAGTAGCTACTGTAGAAATCTAAAAGAAGACTTGACATGAAAAAAGGAGACTGAGAAAGTGTTGGTCTTTCCTATCTCACCATAAATGCTATTCCCATCTGCTGATCCAATCAACGTTCATTCTTCCTTCCACAAAACCTTTGCATTTATTCTGAATATTTCGGTCGCTCCACATGAACCAAAAAACTACAGTTTCTCACAGTGAATACTTACTCATAGCCTCATTTTTCAGTGCACAAAGTGATTTTTCATTGAAATCTGCAAAGTATTCCTTGATATCTTAAATTTGTGATCCTATATCAAACAAGGGAAGTTGCATAATATATAATAATCTGAAGACGGTATATCAGTGAAATACGCTGCGAATTGAGGAGTACTCAAGGGTATGATCGTTTGCAGCGTCTAATTTACAACTTGAAGACGAGTGTTCTCATGGAAATGATATTTTCATTGTCAAATGTGTCATTCAAATGATACAGTTGACCATTGTAGCGTTCCGCAGTAAAATTTTATCTAACACAGCAATTGATAATAGAATATTCCTCCTGAACCCCAGAACACTCAGAAGAGGATATTTCGCAATGTAAAATCTGATACTGAACCCTGACCTGGATCAAGCCAAAAACTTTTAGTTTTTGGATTTTTGTAATAATTTCATTTTCATCGTTACTGACTATCGATGAAAAAATTATATTTTCTGAGTTCAGCAAAGGATGAAAGTCATGTGGTTAAACACTAACTGATGTCCGTTTCTGTACTTATACGTAGAACCGATTTGACCGGCGTTCTAGATATATCCTACGGCTTATATAGGGTGAACTGTGATTGACGCATTGCACTCGCAGTACCTTCTGAGATTTCTCTAACAGCGGACAAAAGAACGCGTATGAGATTTTTCATTGACCTAAATATACGTATATATATATATATACATATATATATATATATATATATATATATAGATATATATATATATATATATATATATATATATCCATACATAAGTACACACATATATACATCTATATATGTGTATATGAATATATATATATGTGTATATATATATATATATATATATATATATATATATATATATATATATATATATATATATATAATGTCCATTCCTTTACCTGTCTGTGGAATCAATTTGCTTAGCTTTCTTGATATTTCCTGGGGCTTATATAAGGCGACAAGTGGTACCTTCTGAGATTTCTTTAACAGTTGGTAAAAGTTGGCGTATTGATTTTTCATCAACCTAATATATATATATATATATATATATATATATATATATATATATATATATATATATATATATATATATATATATATATATATATTATATATATATAAACACCAAGATAAAAATCAGTAATCCAATATAAAATGTGTGATGAGTTCCAGGAACATAAGCATGTTTGTGTGGTGAATCCATCATCTCACCAGACATACACATATATATGCATGTATACCAAATCAATTTTTGCATCATATATGTATATATATGTGGTAAAATAATGCAGTTGCTACACAAATAGGTTTATTTAACCCATTGAACATCATATGCTCAATTAATGATTTTTACTTGTGTATATATATATATAAACCAGAGTGCAATAGTCCAAAGAAAGACAGATGCCCTTTGCGAAACAAATGTCTCAAATTGAATATTGTTCGCCAAGATGAAGTATCAATCCAAGAGAAACCCTTAAAGGTGAAATATTATATCTGAATATTTAAAACACCCTCTCAAATGAAATTAGCCAACTATATGTCATTATTACGAATGAAAAATGTAAATGGAAAACAGTATATTACTGGGGACATATTATTGGAGACTATTTGATACTAAACTCAGACGTACCGTAAAATGGGAAATATTTTTTCAAAATACAGATGTCAGAATATTAAGCCACGATGTTACCGATGTGTAAATGAGAGAGTTTAAATCCTTACTTTCCCAACAGAGCAAAAAAAATTAGAAATACTAAATCATCAAACAAAAAAAAAAGAAGTAGCGTTCAAATTTCCTTTATAACAAACAAAAGTCAATAACCTACATATAAATATGATGAAATTACCCACCATAGATATCTCATTTCCCAAGCCACTTTAGGGATAACTCAATCACTATAATTCAACTGAGACATGTGCAAACAGATCAAACCGAGGATAATTTGATTGACGACTAAGGTCATATAAAAGGGAACCCTAACATTTGGAAACAGATTTTTGAGAATAAAATACTCTCAGTGAGGAAACTTACCACAAAGAATTGATAGACGAAGAACACATAGATAACAAGCAATAACCAACCACTGGAGAAAAGTATATATATAAACAGAATAGAAGGAAGATCCTGCCACGAAGATATGTATATTGCCCCTCCCAAAAATGACGTAAATAGGAATAAAAATAAACAAAATCATTTACTTGAAGAAACTAACACAGGACGAAAATATTTACGTGATTAATTCTTAATCCATTATATTTAAGCTCCACATTGACTCAATTCGATGTTAGATGTATTGAGCACTCTATGGAATAACCCCATCATACATCGGATTTGATAATATTTCATATTGTATTGTATTGTGTATATATATATATATATATATATATATATATATATATATATATATATGTATATACACTCACATATATATTTATTTGTACGCTTAAGTATTAATCTTTAAGTAATGATTTTCCAATTATTCAATCCGTATTAGCATGAGTAGAACAGTTTCTAACGTGAATAGATGATAAATGCGGAAGAATTAGTACAATGAATTGTTTTATTTCTACAGTTATCATTAATGACCTCTGCATAAGTACTCGATCCCAAGTGAAAAGTTTTTGAAATCATGATGATAAATCAAAGAACATTCCAACAAAAAGCAAAATAAATTCATTGGGATTCACCAATGGGGGGGGAGGACAATAAAATGCACCATACAGGGGAAAGAAAATAGTACCGTATCATCGCTTTCAAAATCGAATTGTTCAGTCACATCCTAGAAAGTTTTCAGCACGAGTTGTGAGCAAAATCACAACGGGAAATAGCCAACCCGAAATCAAGACTAAAAGCGGTACAGGAAGATGTGAGGGCACTTGAACGTATGAACACGTCTCGAGGACTTGTATTACGATGAACTGGAAAAGATATCACGGATAGATTGGACGAACGGAGCCACTCCTGAAAGAAACAAAACCGCTTGTTTAGCATTCACTAGTTTAGGTTTTAGATTAATTTTCGAATACATTGATTTGGTCAAAAGAGATGAAATTAACTTTAGGACATAACCATCAACGTAACGTTTAAAGAGACAAGCGCTTGGCGCACAATGTAAAAAACTGTGGGGTATATTATTGGATACATCACATTTGTTGGTTGCTGCATTGAAGCAGATCCCAGGACGATTGACGGAAATTGATTCACTAAAATACCAATCCGTATCTTTGTACCTCTGCTAACCAGCTCAGATTTGGTGGGTGATTCATCTTCTAACGAGACAATAACCTAAAACATACTTTGGAGACTATCACAGAATGGCTCAAGGAGAACAAGATTAGGGTAATGGAATGGTTCCCCCTACTGGCTGACCTAGATCCAATCAAACATTTTTGGAATGAATTGGAGGTTGCTATTCATGTCCGGGAACCATCAATTCAGATGAATTTTGAAAGATTCTGCGTACAGGGATGTTCAAAAATTTAAAGAAAACGTCTATTAGCAGTGATCAAAAGGGGCCTCAAAAAAGGATCAGATGACGGAGTTGAATATTGGTGCAAGATAAAATATAATAAGGATGTAATAACTATGGAAAAAATAATCAAATGCTAATGCTCCTAATGATTGTATGTATGAATAATTTAGTAGTTCATCAATTCAGTAAGTTGTTTTACTAATGTTAATAGGATAGATAAATGTCATGGAATCAAATTTCAAATGATCCTCTGTGTTGGATGGTATTATAGGGGAGGATACTTTTGTAGATTTGTGAACACACATGAACACATATGCATATACGATACATATGCATATATATATATATATATATATATATATATATATATATATATTCATATATGCATATACGATACATATGCATATATATATATATTTATTTATTTATTTATCTATTTACATATATATATATATATAAACATATACATATGCTCACATGCATACATATACAACCGTATATATATACAAACATACACATATATACATATGTTTATATATATACGAACATAGATATTCATCTATATACATATATACACAAACGTATACACACACATATATGTATAAGCTTATATGCATACCTATACATATATATATGTGTGTGTGTGTGTGTGTGTGTGTGTGTGTGTGTGAGTGAAAGTGTGTTTTCAGTCTGACCTTTTGATGACTAAAACTATTCTTCAATTTTTCAATTAAGTAATGAAATCTACGTATACTTGCCTAATTCCAAATCGTTTTATATATATATATATATATATATATATATATATATATATATATATATATATATATACACACACACACACACACACACAGATAGTAAAAATCAGGTGTTCAATTCAGCATAATATTATTTAAAGCAATGTCTGATATGTGATAGATTTATTTCATAGAATGGTCGATACATTCATTTTAAACTATAAGTGTTATGTTGGTTTGGAGTAGAGCTGGAAATATAGTAGGAGGTAGATTTGCTACATAAACAGGTTTATGTTCCTGACCTGTTTGGGCCCCTTCAGGCGATTTTAAAGACGTTATTTACGGTTACAGAAGCTCTAAAATTAGATAATTGGTTAATTAATTGGAAAAATTAAAATCACTGAAATGTTCATAAGAGGGGAGAAAGTGTGTATATCTACTTGCTTGTAGATGTATGAGTGTGTGACATCTTTCAAACGCCAATTTGACCCTAAATGGACAGGATATGGGATGTCAAAGTTCAAGTAGCCAAGGCAGTTTGCCAACATCACGACAGTGCTCGATCATTTAAGAAAGATAATAAGTGTCCAACCCCGTCCTGAACTGGTGGGTGATACATAAATGCACGCTTGTGAAAAATCTATTAGGAATAATGAAATATAGATTCGGAAATCATATTCAAAGCAAGAGTCGCTCACTAGCATGGACAGAGAAGGAAAAGAAAGATACAGGAAATTGAGGAAGGATGAGGGAGTAATAATGTGTGAATTTGAGTTGAAACGAAAGAATGTACGAAGGGGTGTACCTCATTGTGAGGATGGACAGAAAAAGAGTGGATGAAGAAATGGGATTTTATTTAAATGGAACGAGAGAGCGGAAGGAGAAAGACAGAAACTAATTATGACGGTAAGGAGCAATGAAGAAGGAAGGAAAGTGTGTAATTGAGAAGAAGAAGAAGAAGAAGAAGAAGAAGAAGAAGAAGAAGAAGAAGAAGAAGAAGAAGAAGAAGAAGAAGAAGAAGAAGAAGAAGAAGAAGAAGGGATCAAATCAAATGGGTATAAATTGATCCTGAAAATGACAGAAAAATGAGGTCGATGTGAACAGACTGCATTTACCTGCCTTGTCGAAAATGCGTGTGTGTTTAATTGGGCCATGGGAAAGAGACACATAAGATGTAAATCTTTTTTTTCTTCCACCCCGAACTTTGATGATCGAATTTCAACATGATAGACAAAATTGCTACTAAGCTTTTGACATATAATACAATATTTTGTTTAAGTTTTCGTTTGTCAGTTGCAAATGATCACGAAAATATGACACTTGCATTATGTGACACATGCATACATGTACATATATATATGCATATATATATATATATATATATATATATATATATATATATACACATACATACTTTCGTTTATATATACATATTTATACATACACATATATATATATATATATATATATATATATATATATATATATATATATATATATATATATATATATATATATATATGAAAAGAGTAAAAGTTTTTCCCATGGTCCGTTACAGATTGTGCATTCTGTTTCACTTAAAAAAAGATTTTACCTTATCAAACATTGCAAAAGATGTGTCGTACGGTGATCAACAACGGATTGGTAGAAATGACCCAAACTTTGATGTCACCATGAGCCCGCAAGATATCGCCGGAATCCTCTCACAGAAGAACATAGGGACACAGAAACTGCAATCCACTACTGTAAGTTGGGAGAATAGAAAAAAATTTAGTTTAGTTTTAAAGGCTAAAATATCTTACATGTGAACTGTGTTGAGAAGGAAAATTAAAGGGAGTAACTTATATAAGAATAGAGATAATCAATCAAACTTTAGATCGGAGATAGGTGTAAAGTCTAGACAAAAAAAGATTCCTACAAAAATATCACAAGTAAAAATTGGGGGATAGATAACTCGAAATTGGTGCGGGCAGTAGTGCTTAAATTCCACATCATGAACCTACGACGATGGCACAAAAAATTTGTGGGGTGAGGTCGTGGTCGCATTATCTATTCTGGATGGGTGGTAATAGTGCCCACACTCCTCTGGCATCGGACAATTTTCATATTTTCCACATCTTAGTCATACCTACCATTCGACCCAAATCTGTAACATTACAATTAGCTACTAACTTAACAAGAACAAGTTTCATAGCCGTACCTGAAGTTGAACCTTTACGTACAAGTCATTGTTTGATGGCTAATATACTACCAAATGAAATTATGGACTTAGCTCTATACTAAAATCATAAAAAGTACATATCTAGATGGGCATTTAAGTGCAAGTAACGTACTAAGAATAAGTTAAATTCTAGAAATTAAAAGGAAATTGTATACATACAAATCAACAACAAATCAAAATATTAATGGAAAAATAAATGGAAATACAGATTGATGTTGAAGAAAAAAACATTGATCAAAGTACAAATTGTATAGATAAAAAACATGAAAAAAATTTACTTAAAAAATGAACCAAATCAATCAAAAAAATTATGAGATTTACGACTTATTATTTTAGAACAATAGGAATACCCCCCTTCCATTTTGAATCTGATAGCTGGCTGCAAGCAGGTAAGCAAAGCTGACCAAAAACTTTATTCTGTTGGTCAGCCTCTCAAATAGGTAGGATGAGTTGGAATTTCCATATTAGTATGAATTGGTGAGAAGAATATCTCTTGATCGTTCATTAGAAAATCATTTTCAACTGAAACAGAATATACAATCTTATTAAACCATTGAAAGTATATATACTGGATTCATAACATTTCAAGCAATGATACAGAGTACCTTATGGAATAAATATGTACTCAATGCGAAACCCCTACTGGTTAATATCCGATTAAATCTGCATGTATTTCTCTATTTCGACTTTTTTCCTCCGAAAGCTAAAGAATGATAGAGGTATTCATATCTAGATATTTATATTTTTCTAGATTTTTTTCATCTAGAAGTATGTGATCTTTAATCGATAAGAGTTGTTAATCCACTTTTGAATGGAAGCGGCCTAACAGATTATCGCATTATTTGTGAATGCTACCCACATGCTACTGCGACCAAGCTTTTCTGAAATAATCGCATCCTATTTGCCACATCACATTCTAATAAATCCCATATTTTTCGAATACTGAAACCAAGAATGTATGTTTTATTGAGCTCAATATTTCCCGTGACCCTGTTTTTAGATTTCTTGTTTTCGATATGTTTTTTTAATTTTTTGACCCAATGTTACTTATAAATTTGACACGTGCAATAATAGAAAAAAAAAATTGACGGACAAGAACAGTCCATTGCAGCTAGCCGTTTAGATTATTTCCCTTCAATTATTTTTCGGTGGGGTTGGTAAACATTGAATATTGTTCTAGCTTCCATCATTTGGATTATAGTTTTTAAGATTTTCTAAGTTTTGGGATTTTTTTACTCAATCTTTTTAATCATATGTTAATGTTTAGGCATCTTATATTGCTTTTTAGTTTGTTTTTTTCTTAATACTTTCCTTACTCTTACATACAAATGAAATAGCTGCATATATATATATATATATATATGTATATATATATATATATATATATATATATATATATATATATATATATATACCGGTGAAAATAAGACGACTATTTATTCAAATGTTGTTCTTAATGATTGTAATTAGAGTCTTTAAATTTATAGAAATTGTAGCTATTGATATATACATCACACAAGAGAACGCTTTGTCGAGAGAGAAAATACTTAAAGACACCATCTTTCGAAAATAAAGTGGGTAAGATGAGAGAGCATGTATGCAAAATAATTTAATGATAATGTTAAAAATAAGAATGAGTAATTTAACCAAAAGTACAGTCGGGTAAATAGACATTTAATTGTAATATCTTCTGCACAGCGGTGTTCAAAGGGCATAACAAGTTCGATACACCGATCAAGTGCTTTTTCTTCATTAATCTTCTCGTCTCCCGATAAATTGGTATCAGGTATTAGGTTCTCCTGTCATCTTCCACGAGTTTTTGGATAGATTTAAATCAGGAATTCTTGCAGGAAATCTCATTATTTCGACGCTTTTTCTTCAGAAAAGTCTTCCAAGTGTTCAGCTGTTTGTCAAGGGACGTTGTCCTGCATAAGAATATTTAGCTTGCTGGTTGGAGAATGCTTATAGAGAAGAATATGCATATTTCTTTAAAGTTTAAATATGGATTAGAATTTAATGCCCATTAATTCTCACAATAGGTCAAACACTTCCAGAGGAAAATGTTCCCCGTACCTTGACACTTATTCCTCCAAAGCAGACGTAGTGACATTCTCTGCACAGCATCAAACAAAATTACTGTCGTAAGATTCGAATAGATTGAAATGAACTTTGGACCAATTCTCGTCCTCCCAAACAGTATGTTCTTTTGCTTATTCAAGTCAACTTTTCTTATTCTTTTTCACTCTTGGTAGGTTTTAAAGCAGGAAAACAAGCTTCCAATGCAAATTAGTTCACACGTTGGGCCACTTTGAGTGATTTTGGCATGTCTGGCTGCTGAGGCAACACCAAAAACATAGCTACTCATTGTTCAGTGAGGTCGTATGCCGATAAAAAATCAAAAACAAACTGCTTTTGTCAACTGTATCTTTCCAAACTAAGTTTTTTCTTGAATATCTTTTTTCCATAACCACGTTCGATGAATGCTTTTTCACACCCTTTTTTTTTAAATGCTGTTTTGAATCACATATTGCCATATCATTAGATAAACACTGCAAAATTATTAGAATATGAGTCTTAAAAAGTTATTTCTCGCAGACGGAGGAAAATTCTATTTTCACATGGGTTGAAGTCATGCAACCTTTGATATAGTACAAATGCTTAACAGAGATCATTGAACAATGGGAACATAAGTTGGAAACCATGTAGCATCGCGTATAAGATCAGATGAATTCAAATCCAGGGTGAAAGCACAGTGGGAAATGTCTTGAAGAGAGCGTATTTCCACCAATCATCCTTGAGCAGCGCAATTACATTCAAGTGAGTGGTTCGAGGTATTATGTCGAAATAATCCCAAAGTCGAATTCTCCATCAAGATTCCAAATATGTCAAGCCTGATAATCAACCACCTTTGAGACCCAGAAACGATGATTAGTATCGACTACAAAGTATTTGAAATCTGACTTTGACGTTTTTTCCACCGACAATGGACTGGGTGGATGGGATACAGGCGTGGTGGCAAAAAGGAGCTGCATCTTCTGCGACTAGGGTATCACCTAAGACGATGGAGAAGTTATGTTTAGGGCTCAAATCGTTGGAGACGTGTTAGTTGAACCTTGCCTGGTACCAGATGGAGTAAAAATTACAAATTGAATTTTTCAAGACGATCTTCAGGCCTGCTTTAGGGACAAATCTGTCGACTTATATATGGAACTCATCGCTATGCAGGACAACCCAATCTACAAGTGCATACAATGGTCGACTACCTGAATGGAATCCGTTTCACAAATAGTTGATAAATAGACTGGTTACAATTTTTCTCAAGTTTCCAAATCAATCGAAAATCGTTCGAGCATCCCTGAAAGGAAAGATGGGCGTCTGTTTGTTATCCAACTAGACTTATGATTAGTCATTCTTACAAGTGAGGAAGCTAACTCAGCTATGTGAAATCCAAATCTAACAGCGTCAATGAATGATCAACAAATATCTTTCATTAGTGATAAAGTATATTACACTTGGAAAAAAGTGATTATTATCAGCGATTAAAAAAAGTGCATATTGCTAGTTTGAAGGTTTCAGTTTATCGTGTGTACGAATTTTGTTAACGTGTTCAAACCTGCTAAATTCAAACATTTGTTCAATTCGATGATCTAATCAGTATATTATGAACGGATTAGTGTTTTTCTAGCCAGGCCTAATAATTTGGCAAATGAAAATTGAGGATTTGCAGGAATATCATTTGGTATTCTTCACCATCTGTACATTATATTTCCAGACAATGTATCATAATGCTACGCAAATATTTATGTGAAAGATTATTAAAATTCTCCCAAAATAGCTGGATTGATGGAGTGGTAACGTATCTGCACAATTAATATACAAATACGTACAAATATATCTACAAATGAACATGCGAATATATACATACATATACATATGAAGCTAAACATATATATATATATATATATATATATATATATATATATATATATATATATATATATATATATATATATATGAATGTGTTATGCGTATATATATACATATATACACATTATTTGATGGATCATTTAGATTCGACTTATTTTGGAAAAGTTATAAACGAAAAATAAAACTACAAGTTGGATGAATAGGTGTTTATTCATGGACGTTTTGTATAAATGATCATACATCTTCAGCGTGATAAGAAAAATAAAGATGAGAAAGACCTCTTGGTGATATAGTTATATTTGTTTGAAGCAGATTGGATGGGTGGTGTTCGAAGTCTTAAGCGGATATCCTGATAAAGATCGTCCGAAAAATCAGTCGAGTTAGGAGGATTCGTATATCTCTACCAAGCTATGTTGGATAGGTGATAGTTAACTATATAAAGGGGTTAAGAGTCTGTCACTGCTTCATTTTTGTGCTAGGGATATCTTTGTCCTGACTGCACGTGTGTATATGCGTGTATGCATATGAGCCCGTGTGATTCCTGTGTATGGGTGTCTATTTCGTGTTAGTGGGAGTTATGTGAAAGTTATTTGTTACAATAGAATCAGCATTGGAATGAAAGTAGAATAGACATCCATACACTAGAATACGCACATGTCATTCGCTCAGTTGGTAAGTGCAGAGCTGCATATTGGCTGCTTTTACGTAGATGGGTGTTTGATTCCTGTGCAATTCATATTTCTACATCCATTTTCATTGTATGAGGCTGCTTGATGACTATGGTGCCCAGCAAAATATAGTTCATAAATAAATATCTTTATGATTATCCGTCAGATGTACATTTAACATATCCTGGTAATATATATAGAGAGAGAAGGAAAACAGAGACAGAGAGACGGAGGGAGGGGGAGATGAAGACCAAACTGTGCTGGATAAAATATTTGAAAAAAAATGATTAAAAGTTTCTGGTACGTAAAATAATTTCTTTCCACTTAAGGGTGTACCTAAAGATTTTTCGACCTGGGGAGCTTGGTTCCTTTATTAGTGCTTGATATATATATATATATATATATATATATATATATATATATATATATATATATATATATATATATATATATATATATATATATATATATATATATGTATATATATATATATATATATATATATATATATATATATACATATATATATATACACATACAGATATATATATATACATATATATATATATATATATATATATATATATATATATATATATATATTATATATATAAAGGATCTATTAGCCTGCACCTACCACATAATCATTAGCTGGACTTTGATTGGAACTTATCATTCTACAGTAATCGAATTATTTGATTGATATTCACCGCTGAATAATATTATATATACTTTAGAAACAGCTCAACTATTCAACAAATGCCTCAGACACTGCAATCATTATCAGGGAATTCGTAGTAATATAATTCTTATTTATTTTGTGTAGCAGTCAATCATCATTTCTGGTAATTTTGCAATTAACAGACCTACAAACTGAGAAGTATGCAACGTGAGCATGAGATAATTATGCTCGACTTTACATGGAGAAATCGCAAGACAGCACAGTATATATATTGGAGAAAACAGGGATCTGTGACATCATAGAAACTATTGAAATAGACTCAAATGGCAATGGGCAAGCCATGTTGCAAGAATGAAAAACAACCGATGGACATCACATCTCACAACATGGATCCCCAAAGATCACATGGGAAACCGAGGCCGATAGTACACAAGATGGAGGGATGAATTAGACGAATCCAGGGAATACTGGCTCCCCGACGCCCATGATAGAGAAATGTGGCAAATCCTGGGGAAGGTCCATGTCGTACGACAGACATTAAAAGACTGATGATGATGATGATGATGATGATGATGATGATGATGATGATGATGATGATGATGATGATGATGATGATGATGATGATGATGAAAATATCAAAAACCTTATCTTACATGGCAAGTTCCATCAGCAGCAGCAGCAGCCTTTTGGGGTCTGTAGTTGGGCATGGACCTTCCCAGAACTTTCTATCACAGGCGTCTCGGAGCCAGTACTTTCTAAACTTGTGTAGTCTATCACGTTATCTAACTTTCTGTTGGCCATTGTTTTGGATATGGTTTCCGGGGATCCATGTTGTGAATTGTGATGTCCAACAGTTGACTGATCTTCTTGCAGCATGAAAATCCAATTACTGATCGAGTTTCTCTAATTGATTGTGAAAAATAGATTCCAAAAGATCTAGGTAACTACAGACCCACCAGCCTTCTCAACTGCGTGTACTAATTGTTTGCCCAAGTGATCACCGACCAAATCATCAAAAAACAAGCTTAAAACCAACCATGGAAACAGCCTTGATTCAGTAGTAGTAACTAGACCATTAACTGCATACACTAGCTAAATCAACTGAAAGAGAAAGCATCAAAATAGAAAATTATGTAGCATCTGTTAACTTCAAAAAGGCTTTCCACTCTCTGGGAATCATCGATGCTATCAGCAAGGGTTAGATCTCCTATATTCCAGAGTTATACAATATATCTACTGAATCAGCAGTTCCTTTATCGGGTTACATGAATACCAAGAGTCGTACTAGCTGGAAAAGGGCAATAACAGATCACCCAAACTATTGACATGAATTTAGCCCCGACAAAAAAGGAATCAGAATTGATAGCAAATACCTCGTTTGCTTATGACGTCATCCTCTTTGTTAAGAGCCTTCATGAACACCAGATAATGTTAGACAAACTGAATGAAAAAAGTAAGTCTTCACAAGAAGTTGGGTGAAACCAACGTATTGCGGAATAAACAGGTTGGAAACCAAGACAAAAAAATCTAAATCGAAAATGCAAAGCTGAGGAGAGTAAAGTCCTATATCCGTCTAGTCAACTTATCTCCATGAAATTCTCAAAGGAAGGAGAAATCTAACAAAGAATCATTCTAGGTTGACGAGCTTTTACCAGAGCAACCTAAACATTCATGAACAATTAGAGTTTAAAAGAAAGGTCTAAAACTGACGTGTTCTACCGACAAACACCTATGGAGTTGGATGATTTAACCTAACCAAAGGATTGGTATTCAAGTGTGATGCAATATTCACGACAGAGGAACATGCTTTAACATCACATGAAAAGATTATAAGACAACACAGTATATTAAAAAAAACACAGAAGTTACATATATCATAGAATCCATCAGAAAACGAGCAGGCTATATTGCAAAAATGAGAAACAACCAGATAATATCATTGCACACAACATGGGTCCCCAGATATCATTTGCGAAATTGTGTTCAGGAGAAATAAGGATGACATGACGATTTACAAAGGTTCAAGAAATATCGGCATTGCAACGCCTGGGATTGAAACGTGGCAAATCTTAAAGAAACTGATTAAAGATGCTTGAAGAATGATGATGATGGATTTTGTTGAAAGATAGATGTTTGTTTTATTTTTGAACGCGTCAGAACGTAATTAGCCTCGACACTATCTTTTTATATGTATATACATACGTAAATACATATGCAACGATAAACAGAGAAGAAAGATCGCTTCGGGGTCATAACTGACGAACAAGTATCGCAAACCATTGATTACCTAATAGAGAGATATGCTTTCAGTTAACACAATAAATGATAATATTCATTTTAACTATATTCCACTAGTAAATATTTTAGCCATAATTCACCGATAAATATTATTCACAGAAGGTTATACAATGAAAACTCATATAATAATCCAACTACACACATACACACATATTGTTATATATACATATATATATATATATATATATATATATATATATATATATATATATATATATAGATAAGAATATATATATATATATATATATATATATATATATATATATATATGCAATGAAATAATAACTGCGTTACCGAGGCACGTTTTTTGTAATAATTCAATTCATTCCAATAAATATATATATGTATATATATATATATATATATGTTCCTCTTTTTCTTCTATTGTTTATTCGATTTACGTTGTCTAAGATGAGTGATACAACAACTGTGTAATGACAGGAGATCATCTGAAATAAGTTTCTAAATAATATAATGCACTTCATAATTCATATGTTCATACAAATATGTATATATATATATATATATATATGTATGTATAATGAGGTAGGGGTTAGCATACAAATTCATTTTGCTGCCCTATTTCGGGTTCTCTGGGTGGATATTTCCAGTTACCATGATCCGTCGCTATATATATATATATATATATATATATATATATATATATATATATATATATAGTGCAGATTCTCATTTTATATCGTTCTTTCTTCAACTATGAAAATATCGGCCTCTTTAAATAGAAGTAATTGATTTAAATACAACTGAAGATTTTTTTCATGTCTTGACTGATATTTTCTTGTATCAAAAATTCAATATTTTCCATGCATGACGTGCTGTTTTTCAAAACCTCACGAAACGATCTTTGGTAACGTCTTTCTCAGTGTGAAAACGCCATTCTTGTAAAACTTTCTAATCTCTAAATGGTCCCAAATGAAAAAAAAACTACTTTTTTTATTTGATAACGCAACATTTAGCACAGTCTCGCTAATTTTCCTCCTGTCTCATGTTCCCTTTTTTCTTTTTTTTCCAAAAGATGTTCCTAATTCCAGGGCCATAATAGGAGTGTGTTCTGTGTAAATACAAACAATCTATAAATTGAAATGTTCATACATGTACATACACATCGGTACACACAAAGACACGCAGTCACACACACACACACACACACATATATATATATATATATATATATATATATATATATATATATATATCAAGCTATTTTGATCTACTCGAGAATTTGATGTAACTTGTTGTCCATTCAGACAGAGATTCATTGAGTATGAGTGAAAAGTCCTTGCAAAAACGGCTACGCATTACCCACAATATGCAGTTAAGTTAACTGTTTGATTCTCACATGCACGAAGACATGGTTTGCCAGTTTAAGCGTCTTATACAGAGTTTTCTTCCCGCAATATATACTATCCCTGGAATATTTCAGACTCTTTGTCCTATAGTTCAGATTTGGCAACTTGTCGCTTTTCCAAAGGCAAGTGACTAGAGAGATGCTTCGAGTGAACTTGAAGTGAGCCCTGTAGGAGACCTTGTAAAATTTTCCGGAAATTAAGTGGGGCACAGGGTGTGCTTTGAATCCCAGGGGAAGTATTATGGACAAACTGAATCTGGGTATTCCTCAGATAAAACTTATATATATATATATATATATATATATGTGTGTGTGTGTGTGTGTGTGTGTGTGTGTAAGCATGTATGTGTGCTCATGTATACATATATATATATAAATATATATATATGCATATACATACTTATGTGTATACGTATGTATATATATATATATGCAAATATATATATATATATTTATGCGTATATATGTGCATATGCATACATATTTATATAAGTGTATATATTTGTGTGTGTATGTATTCAATTGTTAGCGTTAGAAATACAGAAAAAAATGTAAAGTCTGATTCAAATGCTTTACATTTCGCACAATAATATACAAAACGGGTATTGAGGAACGTACAAGCAATAATCCCACTCACAATGGCAGTCCACATCAGTACAGTTTTTGGTATTCAACCCTAGGTTTCGCCAAATAGCTACCAATGCTAACCCCCGCTAGCCCTGAACAATTCCAAGAGTTCTTTCTTTTACACCTCACTGTCCATTCAAACATTCCCTTCCTTTTCGAATTCTTTTCCTCGCACCAGGCACTATTTGCTAGCTCGCTTGCTCGGAGGCATTGATTGGCAGTGAACTGTCTTGAGGGAAACCGCTTTACAACGATGCGGAAAGATGACGCCGTGATTTCAAATTCCTTTTCGTTGTCGTATGTATTTTTCTCTATTCTACCCAGCCTTCTTATGTCTCAATGTTTGTTTTTTTTGTCTCTTTCCAAAAGAAAAAAAAAAAAAGAAGGAAGATTATTCACTCGTTCTCTGCTTCGCACAGTTCTTGATGGAATGTGTTCCTCGTCATCTCTATCCTTTTCGAATTACTTGTTTTCTTTTCATCGTGACTTTTTTTTGTCGCCTTTTCTGCTCTTCTCTGCACTCCTATTCTTGTCTGATGTTTTTGCTAATTTTCTGTCATCTTTCCAAACGTTTACATCGGCTTTTGATTTTTAGGGAGGTGTTTTCCTTGGCTACTTTTTTTATTTCTTGTTTTTTTTTTCTTCTTTTCTTCTATTCTTGTACCCGGTCCACTCATCTTTTTCTTCATTTCTATAGTTTTTATTCGTCTGAAATCTTCGTTTTATTTTTCATTCTCCATGAATAGTTTACAAATGCTTTTCTTTCACTTGATAGTCATTCCCTCTTTTTCGATATATCACTTTCACGCTCTTATATAAGTTTTATTTTATTTTCCTCTTCAATCAAATTGTAATCTGCTAATATACTTATCATCTCTTTCTTATCCATTATTTCTCATTTCAAATTTCAGCATGTTTCACCGATTTCTAAATCTTTCTCTTTCTACAGACTATTTTCTGTCTATTTTCACGTGTCATCACCAGTTAAAGTCATTTTGTTCAAGTTATCATATTCTCTTTATTAATCTATTCGTCCGTCTGTCCGTGCCCATATCTATCGATCAATCTGCTTATACTCACATCTGTCTATCTATGCTTTCATCCTTGTTAAGCTGCCTTTCAATCTAGCTTTGCTCGTATCTGTCTGTAGGTCAGTCTATCTATCTACTGATGGATGCGACTATCGATTAATCTATCTATTTCCTGCTCTGTCCGTCTGTCTGTCTATCTGTGTGTGTGTGCGTCTGTCTGTCTGTCTGTCTGTCTGTCTCTCTCTCTCTCTCTCTCTCTCTCCTTACATTCAAGTTCTTCTCTTTCTCTACCCGAATCACTCATTTACTCACTCACGCATGCATTAGTCACTTTCTTTCACCATCTTCCATTTACTTTATCTGTTCTGATCCACGCTTTCTCCTCCCACCCTTTTTTTTTTTCTTACTTCTAAAATTCTTTATACTCTCTGCTCAATCCCACCAACCTCGGATACTGGTTTTGCATTCCTCTCAGTGGCGGGATATTCACAATCCGATGCCAGCAAGCGGGGGTGGGGGGAGGCCCGCAGGGCCTCACAGCAGACGAGACGATGCGGAAGTATAGTCACGAATCTTCTGTCGCTTCCGCTTAAGAATAGAGCTAGTTCATGGGGAAAATTGACGCCCGATCACTGTTGGGAGCGACTCGACCATTGCTCGTCTTCGGGCGCCTCATGTACGAAGCAGTTTTCACCGCTTAAAACCCCCGACGTAACACGCACTACACGAGTCTTTTATTAAACCGCCAAACGTATTCAACAGAAAATTCTAGATGAAAAACTATTAACTACACATATACACGCGTGTGTACGCACGCGTATGTGTGTGTGCGTGTGTGTTTGTTCAGAGATAAACTCATAAAGACATGCCGAAAACTTGCTTTACCTCACCCAATGTTATTGTCGTTCTTCTTTGATTCGAGAAGAATAAAAAGAAGTGTCTACATTGTAAATGAAACCCAAATCGGAACAATTTTATTCAAATAATATGAGCTATGTAACATTCCAAATTGTGTCTGGAGAATTGAACTTCTTTCTGGGTGTATTACCGAAATGTTTTAGCTGATTCATTTTACAGCAATCGCAGGGTTTTAATCCGTAAGAATAGAATGGATACACCTCTCTCATTTGGAGAAGATGAGAGAAAAATTTGGGAAATATGGAACATTTATAATCACATTATTATTAGCTATATCCGTTGCCTATAGTAATGAAATAAATAGTCGGCCAGTAATTTCTGTCCCGGTATTTTTAGACAAAGAACTGAAATTCATAAGGCCAATGAGCATTAAGTCCTCTCATGCAATGATATAAACGTTTTGTCATGTTCAGGTGCATGTTAGTGTGTGAGAGAGAGAGAGAGAGAGAGAGAGAGAGTGAGAGAGAGAGAGAGAGAATGAAAAAGAGTGCATGTCTGTGTGTGTGTGAGAGAGAGAGTGCGCTCCTCTTCTATATTTTCTGGTATAATAGTTCGTGCGTGGAGAATGTATTTTCTCATAGCTGGATGAAAGAAACCTGGGATGAACTTCCGGAAGATAATCCGAAACAGCCGAAGGAATTATTATTTCACAGGCTAGTATGTGTCTAAATGTATATCTTAATCATGCCGGACATTTCATTGGGCTGCTTCCTGTGTGTTTGTATACATAATTAAAAAAGAAGCTGAATCATTTGGATATACCAATGTATTTGTCAGGATGACATACTATGTAAACATGCTGTACGTATGTGTATGTTTCAATGTGGTGGACTGCGTGTTGGATAGATGATAGTAATAACAGAGAGTCTTCTGCCAACCTTAATGGATGTTGATTCAGAAAATGCTCTCTCAGGTTATAAACATATTTGCGCTGACTGTCGACAAGAATAAGGCCTCCACAAAGATAAATACCGTTCAAATTAACAACAGTTGATTGTCGTCATCGTTTTTTGGAGGGTTTTCTTTTTGTATATAGACTGGCCTGCATCTTAGCTGCAATCAAGCAAACATACAACCAGATCATATTTCATGAACAGGCAATCGTTCTTACGATGAAACAAGTCCCATCACTCCACAGGTTGGCAATTCCTTTTTTCAGAGCTGTCACAATGTTTCAACCCGTCACAATGTTCCAACCATCCAGGTTAAACACGATAGGATTTGTCCGAGCTTTCATCAGTACACTTTTAGAGTGCACCCATCGAACACCCCCATGTTCCTACCACGATGATGATTCGCGATAAGCCATCATCAAACATGTTCAACTTTGGTGCCTTGTGACAAGGAAGGACACCGACCTGAATCGATCGGACGAATTTGGTTAATTGTGTCACGGTGATGTGTGGGAAGGTCCCTTCAAGATGAATTGGTTTGTTAGTTTGATAACGGAAAATTAAACCATGGGAATCGGTGTTGTTGGAGAACAAATAACAGCACAGTTTTAAAATTTAAAAAAAAACGAGAAAGAGCATCAGCAGAAAAAACGAAAAAGACAAGCAAATTACAAAAAAGAAGGTAAATGAAAGATAAAAAGAAACAGTTAAGACTGTTTGGCTACCAGGTCATTGAAAACTGTTTTTGTAGGAAATGAAAGCCATGAAAAATCTAGCATTTAAAACAAAAAATGAAGTAGTTACGAAAAAACTAAATGATTTTTTCTTAAATATCAAAATATGAAAATAACAAAGAACCGGATATCAAAAAAAAAAAAAAAACGACAGAAATAACCAACAAGAAACATTTTCCTCTATCCTTTCCCCTAGTAGCAAACTTTTATTTATATATAACTAAACACAGTGAGTTCTCGTTCAAGATTATTCTTGCAATTAGTGAAAATTGTTTGTTGTGTATCAAAGGTCCTTACGCTTATATGTATACTTCACAGTATGATTTGAAAAAATCCTTACAGTCCAAAAAAGAAGAGTATAAAACCAATGCATCTTCCTGATAGTCACCTATGGAGCTGAAACATGGGACCTAACAAAGAGATTGACCTGCAAACTGAAAACCATGCGACGTGAACGTAAGAGAATTATGCTCTACTGCACGTGGAGAGATCACAAGACAGCAAAATATATCAGGGGAAAATCAGGAGCCCAAGACATCATAGAAAACTCTAATGGCAATGGACCGATCATGTTTGCAGACTGACAAACAATAAGGGGACATCACGACTCATAACATTGATCCCCCGATATCTCATGCATGACTGGGGTCAGTAATACAAGATGGACGGACTAACTAGAAAAGTTCATAAAGTATTGGCTCCACAATGCCAATAATGGAGTGAACTAGCAAATCCTGTGTCCAACGACAGACGATAAAAAAAACTGATGATGATGATGATGATGATGATGATGATGATGATGATGATGATGATGAATATCGGACTGAGCAAAATTTTAAGACCTTGATTGACTGTCTAGCATCTGGAGATCATTATTTAAGGGCGTGTTATATGTGATAAAGGACTTTGATACATTAATCTTCCAACGTTGGTGTTTGGACTTAGAGAACATTTTCTCATGCATGATCGTGAATGATTTCTGACAAGACTTATAACGAAATTTGTTTTATTTTGGGTATTGTTTGAAAATCTCTCGTGAAGTCAAGATGAGGATTGACCAACTGTATGACAATCATAACTGGATTAAACTGTGGGAATGAGTAAATTAAGTGCAAGCATCCAATTTTTGTGGTACAAGTCATTTTCATTCCAAAAAAGCAACATTGCAAGGGGGAATGATGTTTCAGCTGAAGGGGTTGTTACTTTTGTATGAATTATAAGTTGAGCATTTTCTCTTGCTTTGGGTTATGTAACACTATCGTTTTTTTCTCCAAAAATACTTCACTTTCATTTGCTGCTTTGTTTTCTGTATTCCATGAATTCGTTGGATAGGTTACCTGCAGATAAAGAAAAAAAATGTTTCTTTCTTTTTCGAACTCTCTCAACTTGTACAGCAAATTCCTTTTTTTAGAACAATATTTTCTGACTTGTATCCTCACCTTGGTTGTTGTTATCACGCCGTACCTTTGGGATTTTCTTAAAAAACATTTGTGGGATGTTATTCAAAACTTTTTATTTCTCCTAATGTCCATTGAAAACGGTCAACCAGAACTGTCACTAAAATCGTCAGAATAGTTTTCTTTAGTTTTCAAGCTGGCTGGCTGGCTGGTTATGTATCATGCATGGAGCTAAAATCATAGATTTTCAACATTTACTCCTATCTAGAAAATCGTTTCTTTCGCCCCCCCCCCACCAAATAGAAATGTTCAAGTGATTGTTATTAACTTTCAAAGCTTGTCTACGCTAATTTCTACCCGTTGTGTCCACCAGCATTCATGTTTTTTTGTTGTTGTTTTTTTTAAATAGAATTACCTTTTTTTAAATGAAAACTAGCAAACAAAAGACAAAAGAAGTAACTTATCCATTGATCACTAAAATTTGTTATTTTTTCATTGATCACCCCAAACACAACGCGCTTTTTAGTGGCCAATCAGACTTGTTGTTCTTATGCTTCTTTTTGTCAAGTTCAGCGACTTAATCAGAGATGACATGTTTTGTAATTGCCGACTCTCTCTTGCGTTATCTTGTTCGCTGGATGTCACGAGTTCAATCCATATATATATATATATATATATATATATATATATATATATATATATATATATATATATATATATACTGTGTGTGTGTGTGTGTGTGTGTGTGTGTGTGTGTGTGTGTGTGCGTGAATCTCTATAAATTCTTGTACATTTATATGCTGGATTATATGTTTATCCATCTGTATATATATATAAGCATATATATATATGTGCTTAAAATGTTTTTCCATCAATATATATATATATATACATATATATATATATATATATATATAGAGAGAGAGAGAGAGAAAGATAGATAGATAGATAGATAGATAGATAGATAGATAGATAGATAGATAGATAGATAGTCATACATTAATCAATATCTATAGAGAAGGACATAGATAGATAGATAGATAGATAGATACACACAGATGGAAAGGAATCCCATTTTTTTTCTCTAGACCATTTTCCCAGACTTTCATAGGACATATTCAGTGATGATTCAGGTGTTACGATAGACAGAATTCGCGCCATACACTAATATGTTCCATTCTGTGAAAGTCTCGTTGAAGAGACGTGCAGTTTAAGGCTGTTGCTTATCTATGAAATCATCTCCTACGTGCTAACAAGTCATGATAAATCGATCATAGAATAATGCAAACCCCAGCAGATATACCACCGTTCACTTTATTAGCATTTGTGATTTATAATGCTTTCTTTCTCCTATTGCTTTCTCTCTCGTACCTTTCTCTAAAAATTAAAGCTTACCAAAGTGTGCGGCATCTGTCTCGCTAAGTGAATTATTGATTACAACAAAAATTAGTAAAATCTGTGCATAGAATGACAAATTTATTTAGATATAAGTGAACAACATCGGTGGTCACAAACATTAATTCTCAAGTCAAAATATAGCCGCAGTATCATTGATATTTCATTAAATTGTTCAAAACTAACCAAATATTCCATTCAAATAGAAATGTTCCTGATTTGAAGGGGGCTCTATCTATGGGGTAGCTATAATGTAAAAGGAACCTCAAGCCAACCAGGATAGACAAAATCAAAGCAACTGTGCTGAACAAAGCCATCCAAAAGAAACAAAGAGAAAATACTCGACAGCAGTCGTTGAAAGCATTCTCAAAAAAAGAGGGGATTCAAAACTATTGGAAAATCTCTCAGAATAGGAACATAGCGAATAACTAGTGAGCTTGAAGATAATGGACAGCAAACAACAAATAGGTCACTTCTGTCGAACGTGCCCTGGAATTTCAAGATGCAGAAAGCTGAACAGGGAACACGAGTCAAGAGTAATCAAAGTGAGGATTTTAAGTTCCCCAGAAGTTATTCTGTGGGAGGTGTTGTAGCCCTCAAACAAACAAAGGGGAAGGTCTTTAGACCTGATAACGTCACCATGGACCTACTCAAAAAGCTTGAAAAGTCTTCACTAGGAAACTAGCCATCTGATTCAACTCATGTCTCAAACAAAGTGAAATCCCATAAGAGTGGAACACTGCAATCATAATGCTGTTATACAAAGAAGGGAAACCGAGAGACCTCAACAACTACAGGCCAATGAGCCTACTAAACTGCATCTACTAATTCTCCACTAAAGTGATCACCAACAGAATCAGCAAAACATTCGAAAGAAAAACAACCATGGAAACCAATTTGCTTCAGAAAAGCTACTCAATCACCGACCATCTCCATTCAGTACACCATCTGAAAGAAAAAGCTAGAGATTATAGAGTGCCGCTAGCTGTAGCATTTGTTGACTTTAAAAGAGGCTTTTAATACAGTGAGAATCTCTAAAGTCGTTGACACAATTATGCAACAAGTTGTATGCTTCGTATATGTGAGTGAACTGCTGCATATCTACTAACACAGCGGTTTCTTCAGCACGCCACATGAAGACGTTTAGCCCTGTTAAGTGATGAAAAGAGTGAGACAAAATGACGTAAGTTCAACCAAACTTTTCTGAACCTGCCTTGAGATGATCTTCCGAAACTTAGAATGGGAACACGAAAGAATCAGGATAGATGGAGGATAAGAGAGAAAAGCAACCTCATATTTGCTGATGACGTCGGCCTCTTTGCTAAGAACCTTCACGGTTTCAAAATAATGTTAGACGAACCAAATGAAGCAAGCTCGAAGTTTTCCCTCAACGAAATGAATTTCATGTTCAACAAATCTAAATCGAAAATCACATATACCTGGGATAGCTAGTTTGCATGAAGTCATTAACGGAAGAAATAAAGCAAATAATCACACTAGGTTGGCAAGTATTTGGCGGAGCAAGTTCTACTTTCGAAAAACCAAGAAAATCTCAGTTGTCCTAAAAAGAAGGGTAGGTAACCAATTTATCCCACCGATAGTCACCTATGGAGCTGAAACATTGAACATAAATGGAATATTGGCCCTCAAACTGAGAACTATGCAACTTGCACCTGAAAGAATCTAGCTCAGACTCACATAGGGAGATCATAAGACCGCACAGTATGAAAAGACTGGAGTCCCACATATCATCAAATTCCTTTGTTTTCTTTTTTCTCATTATATGATATTCTCCTTGATCATTACTTCCTGTATTCATTTTCAATCTCCCTTACTCTCTCTCTGGAGCATAATTGTCTCTCACCCCTCGTTTGCTTTTCTTCTCTATTTTGGTCTTGACATGGAGGATGACTTTGATAGTTAAGATTTAGAAATGTTTCTTCACATGTTTTTTTGCATAAAATTATAGCTTTTTTTATCCGTTGGGAAACAGTCCATTGAATTTTTTAAAGGCGTTCAGAAAATTCTACAAGGAATGCAAAAATGCTTGAGCATTTTTTGAATTTCTTCATATCATATTTAAGCCGAATCGGTTCTAGTTCATTCGTAAATTTATATGAGAAAAAAGGACTTCAAATATTCATATTGCAGTATTTAGAACAAAAGATTGTGTGTAAATTAGCCAAATAATTCTCCTGTGTGACTGAAGTAGTTATTATAGCGTGATTTCGTTTTGCCAATCATTGGGAATATTTTGATTTCTTTTTGCTTGAAGAACAACTGAAAAAAATCTCATGATATACGCATTCAAAATACATATATATATATATATATATATATATTATACGATGATCATTCCAAAGTAACTATGTACATGCTAGTGTACGGACTTATAGATCTACCTTCATATATATATATATATATGTGTGTGTGTGAGTGTGTGTGTGTGTGTGTGAGTGTGTGTGTGTGTGTGTGTGTGTGTGAGTGTGTGTGTGTGTGAGTGTGTGTGTGTGTATTTGTGCAATTTATTTATTCTCCCTCCAGAGCAAAGGTCGGGGCTAAGCAACCAAAGCAACCGCTGCGCCACGAAAGTGAAAGGCACGAGCCCGACCTGTTCCGTTGAGTGCAATGGAACAGTGCTGCCCCGGGGTGCCGTATTCCCTGCAGCTGGGCTAAGTAATTGAAAGGGACCTTGAAGCAATGCGCAGCTTCAAAAAAACTTCATTGGCAGAAACATTGCACCAGCACACTCAGTCTTTCACACACACCATGTCCGGCCCATTCGGCTGGCAAGTGTCAGTACTGGCTCCTCGGTCTCTGCCGGGAAACAGATACTACACTTTGATTCATGTCAAGAAGGCCAGAAAAATGTCAAGGTGCGCCTTTGTTTCATTTACACACACACACACACACACACACACACACACACACACACACACACACATATATATATATATATATATATATATATATATATATATATATATATATATATATATATATATGCGTGTGTGTCTGTGTCTGTGGTCACGAAAATAAAGCAGACTATTTTCAATTTTTCGGATGACAGTTTTCATTTGGTATTTTTTCTTTTGAGTGTTATAATGTAGATGTTAAGAACGCCACAGCCTCTGTCGACAATAACTTCTTTGTCATAACCGTTTGGCACGGTATAAGCAGTTTCCATTTTGTGAAAAATTCATAATTACAAAAAACATTGGTCTGAAAAATCAAAATGGTCGGTTTTCTTTGCACCACCCTGTATGTGTGTATATATACATATATGTTTGTGTGTGTGTGTGTGTGTGTGTTTGCGTGTATGAATATGCGTGTGTGTGAATACTTACAACTAAATTGAATTAAACCTTAAATGTGAACAGATACGGAGAGAAAATTTTCTAATGAGAACAGTATTAGGATTTTTATCTCATTGATTATATATTGACGGGAAGAATCGTTTTTCTGGCATGTGTGACATGTCTGTTTGTTATTGTTCTTCTTTTGAATACACAAAATGCACTAGTTAACTTTCAACATCCTTAACTACCTCACCATCTAGAGAACGGAGCTCCTCCTAGCAGGTAAGCTAATTTCCTCTTTTCTTTGTGTGTTCTCATGAACATCTTTTCGTACGCTTTTTTTGTTTGACTAACTTTTTTTCAATATTTGTCATCGTGGAAAAAAGTTTAATTCTCCAAACACGCTGGTACACGCCTGTTTATGCTGGCTTTTTTTTAACGCATCAATGCATTCTCCTTCCTTAGGGAGTGTTTTTGTATGAGCTTGTATTCTTTTTTTATCCTCTCTCCCATCCCATGCTAACTGCATTGTGTTTATGTTAAGCAATACATGTGCGTTTTCCTTCCGGGATATAAGTATTCAGTTATGTCAGTCGACCGTTTCAATCCAGTAAATACCTCTCAGCTCAAATCTCTCTTTTCTTCTTCTTGTCCAGCGTGAGGTGCTGTACAATTTATATAACCTTAGGTTGATAAGTGCAACTTCTATGGTATGGTCACAACTGCAAGAAGATTTCTCTCTGCAAGTGGTGATCTCATAAACAGAATGTAAACGCAGTCCACCTGCAGCGACGAGGCTTTATAATTCATTGGTATTGTTGATTCTTCCATTCTTCTGAAATCGGAGAACTTGAAATATGAGCATCCATCTTTAACCAAATTGTCTTTACAATGATGTTATACAGCAACGAAACATTGTACCTGACAAAAAAGAAGTGCAAGGTCTATCAGGGTGGTTGGAGAAATTGTTCCCGCTATTTTGCTCCACAAGTCTATACCGAATAAATACATGCTAAATGCTAACAAGTTCCGAAACGTCGTCCCCCAATGTCGATGAGATACGCTACCAACATATTGTGATTGTTAGAAAATCGGTGAACTTTGCAAATAGGATTTTGGCATCAAAGAAAACAGACTTGGAAGAGATGAAGATCCTCGCTGGCGTGGAATATTCCAAGTACTACTAACGTATCAAATGAATAGACGAATAGAGAGTATTCAGCCATTTTGATTATAACAGGAACCTATTGCATGACTTTGAAGTAACTTGGCAACTGACCAGAAAGGACCTCATCGTACATTTCTTTTCGGTCAGTAGTGAAACTCCAAGGAGTTAGCTTTTCTATTGAGTAACTGTCAGATGAACAATGATCGAGCAAGTCATTCTGAACGTTTTTCGGGCAAAACATCGAATCACTTGGGTATGTGAACATCCCCCACAATCCACATAGACTCCTCGAGACGTTTTCTTCTCCCTAAAGAGATTTCAGAACATCGGCTTGACTGAAGAAAAGGCAACTAGACATTTAATTACAATCCCGAAGGAGGAATGTATGATCTGTTTTGAAAAGCTAATAGGGCCTTAAAATAAGAGAGTAAGGTCCCTTAGACAGGACTATTTTCCCGTTGAAACTAAATGACAACACACTTCTCGAACAGACCTCGTATCTATGCAAGTTTTAATATTTTATTCTTCTAAGGTTTGAGTATGCATATTCAACTTGAGGGTCCATAATATGAATTGTTATAATCAATGCATTACGTATTAAGTTGTATACAATAGTTCGTGTTGGATTTAGAATGCGACAATTGTCCTGGTTGCCCTTGTAAGAAGGCGGCAGTTTATAATTCTGGCAATTTGAGATGTGAAGGTTTGGATATCCATGAGAGGTAGAATGAATTTTGAAATTCTGTCAAAGCATTTTACTGCATATTTCTTTTCGGCGGTATGACCAAGCAACAACGTAACTCACAGGAACACTGGTAGATGAGTCCTTATCCCAATAGCAGGCATTTACGATATCTTATGTTTCTCTAGTCGTATAAGGACGAGCTGTTATGAAAAACAAACGTTTATATGCACGTTTATGCTAGTAGGGATGTGAAAACATGAGCTGTTACATTGAGCAGGAATTATTAATGGGATCAGTCGGTCAATCACACGATCTCTTATGGAGTGTTTGGTTTACCTGGCTGATCAGTGTGCAGCTTCAAAGTAAATTTCTCTCCCTCTTGATCTCTCTCTCTCTCTCTCTCTCTCTCATTTGTTGACCCTTAGAAAAAAGGTATGAGTCTAGGTGGGAGTGAAGAAAAATTTGGATTTGCGTGGTGTTATTGGTAGTATGCTCACATCTACCTTGGAATCGGCTTGTGAAGAAGTTGGAGTATATCGTCAGTGTCCAACTATAAATAATCGTAGTGATTTAGAAACTCGGTTTTTCTCTACTTTGAAAACTTCAATTGGACCCTCCTGTCTTTCTTCTAGATGTTTGCCTTTCATTCACTCTCAGACATCTGCCCAATTTTATCGAACGTTGTTTCAGTTTTTCTTTGTTTTTTGTTTTTTGGAAGCTGAGCTCGTAAGGCTCAGGGAGGTGATAAGGTAAATACATTTAAATGTAGTTTTGCTTCAGGGCATTATCGTGAAAGTTCATAATTGATGAATTTTTCATATCCCACCAAACACAAAAAAAAATCTTTTTCGGGTGAAAGTTTCCTTTTGGCTGAAACACTGGCCTATCATTGCGACTAGGCCATTGATAACGTTTATAGAATTGCAAAAACGAACCTATTACTCATTCCCAAATGTTACTCGAGAAGAGCCCCATGGGACTTCTGAGAATACAGAAGCAGCATTTTGCTGGCGTTTTGCTATTGATAGGCAACTTTTGACCCAATTTCCAGACTTTGATATGTTTTTCTGCTTCTTCGAACTGCAGTAAACAGTCGTATGGATTGATTTATCCGCTAAGTTTCCTGATTGTACCACCAGATATGGTGCAACTATTGGTACAAAAATAGCAGAAAGGACTTTCGTTACAACCAAATAAGATTGCTAAGTTTATTCTAGTCTAGAGCAAGTCAACCAAAGTACAACAACCACAGAGGATTAAACTCACAACACTGGGGAAGTGTTTCCTATTTGTTTGTTTGTTTGTTTGTTTGATTGTTTGTTTGTTTGTTCTTGCTGTCCTACGTTTTTATTTTTTATGCATTTTTGTCTGCTTAACATTTTTACGTGCATGTGTCATATTGATAACTTTCATCATGTTATTACTGAACGAAGTGAGATGATGTTTTTTTTTCCAAAATGAACATTTAACATTTCAGCTTAATATATTGGTCTGTCAGTCGACTAGGTTATCCATGCATTAAGTTCCTGGAGTCGAGTAATTCGTTTTGTCGTGGACTGCATAATTTTACAATTATAATCTGGAACATACAGCATTAAAATCGAATTAGGGGCAGAATGTCGTGCTTCTTCTTCTGCTCACTAAGGAGGTTGTCGCGTCGGTGACAGATGCTTGGTTTACATGCAATCCCCGAATACTTGTGTTTTGATATTTTGTTGGTTCCTTACTGGCTGTCAGATACATCATTGAATTTCTTTTATTTCATTCTTATACATAAATGCATGTTTACACGCGTAACACAATTGTTTGTAAACATGCTTAACCTAGGAAACCATGTTGTTGGTTTATGCTTCGATGGAGACTCGTAGAGAATTCGTAGATATTTGCAAATGAAGAATTTAAGATGTATTTACAAAACACTACTTCATCAATGCTGAGTGACAACAGTCCTTTCTGGGGATGGTTATGGCCAAAGGAAATGCAATTCTCATATAAAGCAATTTTGCAACGAAGCTATGTTTTATATCTCATGACTTGTAGAACTGCTTTTTGACCACTTCAAACTCAATATATCCCATGGTCTAGTAGATCATCGGGGTAGTATGCTGGGTTGATCGTGGCTTTTCTCGGGACAGTAGAGGTTACTTGGCAGTGGCCAGCCATAGTTCAAATAAGATGTAACAGGTTGTACAGGGATAGATTTGACTTTCAGTGGGGATAGACCCCTTATCTGACCATCTCAAAAAGGTCACAAAATCTGACCTCTTCAACCTCATATTTTTTATTTTTTGTAGGAAAATTCTCTAATATATATTTAAAAGCCATAAAAAATCAATTGACATTGAGTAATAAAGAATAATTTGGGTAAAAAATAGTTTTATCTGAAAAAAACATTCTAAACACAAGCACTGTCAGGAAATGCATGTCTTAAAATGAATGACATAAACTGGTAGTACTTGAAAGTATTGTTAGTACATAAGGGATAAGGATGCATGATGACTTTTTCAAAAAAGGAGGGAATTGATGGAAAGGTAAGTGAGCTGATTCAACACCGGTTGGGTTGATCCTGAGAGATGTGCAGAATGTGCTGTGAGGAACGGAAGAGGCTGGATAATTTGACTGATGGACCGATACGTCCAAAATTGTAAAACTTCAAGTTAACAAACCAAAGGCACATGTACACACGTAGATATTATTAAATACATACCTATTCGAATATGAAGGGAAATTGATGGTCGTGAACAGGCTAAGATAAATAGATGAGTATTCACCAAACTAAGCTTAG
Source organism: Thysanoteuthis rhombus (assembly GCA_963457665.1). Classification (NCBI taxonomy): domain Eukaryota; kingdom Metazoa; phylum Mollusca; class Cephalopoda; order Oegopsida; family Thysanoteuthidae; genus Thysanoteuthis; species Thysanoteuthis major. Next base: position 56,192,101 of record OY735201.1, read on the forward strand.
TCCGGTAAAAATAAATATGCTTGGGGCACTCAGTGAGGATCGATATCAGTACACAGAGGTAATGGTCAGCTAAAAAAGCTCACTAACCATCATTCATGGCGAGGTGCTCTTATGAACAAAGTGAAATGAATGATATGAATTGACAGACCTAGATGAAAATAAAACCACTGCCAGAATTTATATCTGGGAAATTTTGTATGTTTTTTTCCCCATAAACTTCAGTCCTGCAAGCAAAAATTGAATCGGGCAGATAAAAAAAAAAACATTTTTTCAAGCGGCGCCAGTAATCGATTATTGATTCCAGGTAAAAGCCAAGATTTCAAACGTTCATCTTTTTGTAAGGCAGACTGGCTGCCTCTTGTTGAAAGATTGGTGCACACGGTCTTCTTATCTTCAATTCATTACCATTTTGGTTTGTGCTAGATTAAAGTTAGCTAGATACGTATTGGGTGACCCACAACTTTCATTTGGTTTATTGAATTGAAATTATACTTTTTTCCGGCATAACATTTATTGAACAATATATATGGTTTCACAATCTTTAGTATATATTTGAGCCAACTCCATGGTTACATCCGCCTGGAACTTGGAGAACTGGAACTGAAGAATTAGAGAAATGAGTTATAACGCCCCAGTAAAGCAGTAGCATTTGTTTGCCTTGTGACAATATAAGACATGGGGTCATACGTTATCCCAATTGAAGATTACGCCCTGTCTCTAAACTAATTCTGCATGCTTTCCATCAATTGGTATCATCAGCTTTTTCAAACAGGGACAGCAGTGGTTTGAATCAATTGTTTGATATTCTGGAAAAAAAAACTGATAATATAGGACTCCCCTCTAATCCTACCATATGCCCTGAATAATCTTTTTGAGGTGGAATTCCCGATCGATTGAAATGCAGAATGGTTTAGAACTATGAATATTAAAATCCCTTACAACAAAGCAGACAATGTATGATACTGTATCAATTTTTTTTTTTAAATGAATTTTATTCTTCCCAGAACATACAATCCTTTTGCTTAGTTTTCTTCTTTATCTTATCAATCGGTCCGATGTTGGATGTATGTCTAAAAATCATTCTCATATAACTTTTTTTCATTCTTCGAAATACGCCGTACATTTGTGATTCATAATAACAAATAAATGTATTGTAGATTTATTACGTATGATAATGGATTTAATTTATATGAGCAACTATCCAGGAATTCACAAGAATGTTTTTAAAAGTTATCAAAGAATTGAATAAATTTCCAAAAAAAGTTTCTTATCTTTTATATAATATTACATTTTCGAGAACTTTTAGGTTTTTTTTTGGTTTTTTTTCAGATACATCATCCATCTACGATTCATAGAAAAATGAATTTTATATAGATATATTACTACGATAAAATGAAATTATCATATAAAAACATTTTTGGTGATCTTTGAAAATATTTATATGAATTAAGTGAAATGTTTATTATGATATATATTGATTATGGTAAATACTACTCCTACAATAGCTGTGATACTTCAACTTTTGTATTATGAGGGTGGGCTCCTCAACGTCATCTCTATGATTGTTGAGCAATACAGTAGAATTTATCATGCAATTGTGGTCTGTGTGTATCCAGGTGTCATTGAGTTGTATGGGATCTGCTCAAGGAATTTTCCCGGAGGAGTTTGCCAGTTTTGTTTTTAGGGTGATCCCAGCACTATGTATGACTCATCATAATTGGATTGGGCTTTTTTGTCATGCCCCAAACTTCAGTTGAAACATTGAA
>OY735201.1:56198866-56254465 GCA_963457665.1 Thysanoteuthis rhombus
ATTCAGTGCTACTGATCCTCTAGCTCTGCATGGAGCAAGGGTACAGTATCTGCCTCCGGGTCTGAAGCAACGGTTTCGACCCTACCTACCGGTGCTAGATGGGATTTTGGATAATCTATAGCCACACTAAAGACTTGCCATACAACGCAACAACTTTCTGTGGATTACAATTATTATATATATGTACAAAGCATATGGTTAATTTCATTTTTTTTTTATATGATATCACTTTCGTGAATATGTACATTCCAATTCTATCAATGATGTATGAAATACGTACACACAGGTAATCTCTAAGTTATATATATATATGTCTAAAATTTTGAGTTATCCAAGAGTGAATAGGGCTCAATAAGAGGGATAGAGCATAGTTAAATATGTGTTGTGTGTGTACCTATCTCTTGGGACATTTGCCAGAGAAAAGGCGATGCGGTTTCAAATGAAGAATAAGGCTGCCAAATACAATCAATCATACACACATACACACACTCACACATCTATATGTTTGTACGTCCGTGTATCATTACAAGGGATTTTTTGGCCTCAATAGTGCACCAAGGATGCACAAACTTTGTACGAAGGTACAGCTTTACACGGCTAAAGTTATAAGCACTGCCAAATTGATGCTGAGGATCAGTAAGGGCCACTTGAGATCATTTCCGAAAATTGTAACAAGGCACAAGCACAGATATTCTATTTCTTTTGACATTACCTGACTCGATGATTCTTTTTCCATGGTCATCTCTACATTGTTTCTTGTAGGATTCGATCCTGGCACTCAATTGAAGAGACGCCCAGACCAACTGAGAAATGACATCAATTATTCTTCTTCGTACATCTTCCATTGCAGCTACTTTCACATATGTACACGTGTAAAACAATTTCTCAAAAAAAAAAAATCCAACTAAATCCGTAAATTTTTTACATGGATTAACTAGTTCCTATATATATATATTTATAAACATTTATTTACGTCGAATTCAAATGCTGCTTGTGAACTTGCAATGTTCGAATTTGACTTCAGTCCATGGGCGTGTGCTCAGTCAATGTCTACGCGCGTTTTTCTCCCAACCGTATGCGTGTATATTCGTTCGTGCGCGCACGTGTGGATGAACAGTAAGATATTATCTTGAAAAAAAACAAGAATTCGATTTCGTACGAAGAAAAACAGTTTTATTTGTTTCCTTCGGTTTTCTTTTTCTTTTCTTCAACAAAAGCGAACATTGCCAGAAGAGTTCAGAACACTGAAAGGTGCGAAGGAAAAGAAGAAGCAGAAAAAAATACACATTTGATGAAAATGGTAATTTGAAGTGCTTTTAGCATAAAATTGTTTCCTTTATGTTTTCCTGAATTTCTTTTTTCATCACTCTATTGTATTTCACACTTACAAGTGACAGAGGTTCTGTTTACTTCCTTATAAGCACTTTTTTGTTGAGTTTTCTTCAAATGTATTTACCTTTTCATGGACACGGCTGCTAAGTTGTTTTATTTACGAGAGTGGGAAGGTTTGTTAAATTCTTCTATGAATTATAACTAAACTATATGCAAGCACATACAACCCCCCGAACGCACACACACGCATATATATATATGTATATATATATATATATATGTGTGTGTGTGTGTGTGTGTGTGTATACATATATATATATATATATATATATATATATATATATATATATATATAGTATACGTGGTACAGATTAGGCTAGCAGTATAAGCATTCAATATTATGAATGTTATCAGGATATTTAAGGATAACTTGAGCTACGGTTAGATTTGTCGATTTTGTACCAAAAATTGTTCCTTCACTTATAAGAATGGTCCATTTAGGCGGCTAACTTTGTAAGTCTTTAGACGATTTGATAAATCCATTAACAGACATCCTGATCCCATTGAAATTTATCAGCTTGACCATATTTTAATAGAATCGAAAGTAAAAGAATATATATTAACGAGATTATGAAAATAAATTACATCTGATAATCTAATGTAAATATGTTCAAGGGAGTTAAGTGAGAAGAAAATAGATTTGATCTTTGTTAGTATTGAAGATTAAATTGGCTTAAAGAAGCGAAAATGTTGGTTGAGATTGGATTGGAGATTGAACACGTGAAATTGAAAAACAAATGTCTGAAGTATATCGATGGCATAGTCTATCATTATCATCATCATTATCCTTTTAACTTCCGTCGTTGGACATACCCAAGCGCCATGATTTTCCCGATCTCTATCATTTAGCAATTTTGCATTTGATTTCTGGGGATTCATGTTATGAGTTGCAATGTTCACCAGTTGCCTGACATTCTCGCATAATGTCTAGCCCATTGCCAATTGCATTATATAATGGTTTCTATGATAAGTCAGATTCTTGTCTTTTCCAAAAATATTTTGCCGTCTTGAAATCTCTGTATATGAAGTTGAGAATGATTCTCTTATGTGAACAATGCATGTTTTTCTGTTTCAGAGTCAATCTTCTGGTTAGATTCCACGTCTCTGCCCCATAGGTGACGATAGGGAAAATGCACTGATTGTATATTTATCTTCGTAGGATGAGTGGGATTTTGTTGTACTTTGAAGTTGAACTCTTAGTACCAAAACCTTGTCAACCAAGCGTGATTATTCGCCTCGAGGATTTTATGGAGATTAGTTGTCCTATGTAGATGTAATGGTCTACCTTTTCATATCTGCGTTTTCAATTTCGATCCTCACATCATTGTCCTCAAAAGGTTTGTTGGACATGAAATTCACTCCACCAAAGTTCATGTGAAAGTCAACTTTTTTGCTTGCCTTATCCAGTTCGTCTGAAAATTACTTTTAGATCAACAAATCGGAAGTTATTTATGTATTTGGGGTCTTTTTTATTTCTTTGTATACTCAGTCAACGTTTTCAACAGGTTGTGAAGAGTTTGGGGGAGCTGGTATCACCCTGTCTCATTCTTTTTGAAAAGTCCTTATGTATCTTAATGAAGGAACTGCAGTGTCAGTAGATATGTTGCAGTACTTTGACATGTGTTCGGTCTACATCTTGTACTAGAGCATCAATGACATTGGGAATTCTCACGGAGTCGAAGGTCAACAGAAGCGTTTTTTTTTTTTTAGTTAGCTTACTGAATGGAGAGGATCGGTGGTTGATTATCTCCTTCTGAAGCCACTCGGTTCCCGTGATTTGTTTTCATCTAGCATTTTCGTTTTTTCGGTTGATGATCACTTTGGCCAAGATTTTGTTGATGCAGTTGAGTAGGCTTAATGGCCTGTAGTTGCTGTAGTCTTTTTGGTTCCTTTTTTTTATAGAACAACATTATGATTGCAGTTTTCCAGTCGTCTAGTAGTTTACTTTGTTTGAAACATATGTTGAATAAAATGGTTAGTTTCCTTGTAATGACCCCTCCAGCTTTTTTGAGTCGGTCGAGGGTGGTGCTATAGAGACCAGGGGAATTTTTTTCTTTGTTCGTTTGGTGGTTTGCTTCACTTTCTACGAATTAAACTTGTCCCCGTTGTTGGTTTTCATCTAGTGTTTTTCATGATTCGGTTGATAGGTGTTACTAACTGCTAGAATACTATTTGGTTCCTTTTTAACCACCCATAAATGGCCATTTTAGCAAGAGAAAAATCAACTTTCAATGAAGACATTCAGTGAAAGGTTTGTGATCTTAAGATATTTTTCAATTAATTCGGTTGAATATGTTGTTGTTATAACATCCTAATGTTTCATTTATCATATTTTCTTATATAGATAAATTATTTCTCTAAAACTATTTGTGTTTAATTTAATGTCTTTTTTGAGTGGCGAGGGTAATCCATATTATGCACATATGTATTCTACAATCTTTGGGAAATTGTTCAAGGGTTCTCTGACAAAATAAAATTTGGAACCACTGGCTTTAACCTGTATATATTCTGTGAAGAAATAGCATTTCTCAAAATGAGCTATTATAAATCTTGCTGAATCCCAAGTAAACTGCAATTTTTCAGTCGCCGGTCGTCTAAAGAACATACATCAAATTTCACAATGTACACCTACATATAGTTTTAAGTTACTCAATCAAAGACAGCTTAAGAGAATATCGAGTTCCTAATAAAATAATGTCACTTCACTGCCGAGATCCAGTTTGGTAAAGTCTTATAAATGGTTGATTATATTGGTGGGTAATGGACAATCGATCAAATAGCATAACCAGAAAACGGGATTGAAGACCCACACTCAGTTAAACATAAACCTTAACAAATAAATGAACTCTACATTTCCGTTCAGGAAAATATTTTGGACGTACACACAGCTAAGATTGAATTAGTGTTCACGTTAAACCCATGTAAGAATTCCATAATATAAATGTGTACACACACACACAAGCACATATACACACACATATAATTATGCCTCTTTTGACACCTAAGCTAAGCTATTTTGGTCCCATAGGTAAATCACATGATCTCCTGCCTTCCTGCGCGGGAAATCGGTGCGATGTGTTACGGAAAACTGATTTTGACCATTAAAACCAAGCTTGTTGAAGATTTGTTTGGATCAGATTTCGGAACCCGTGAATGGTCTTAGCGAGACAAGCATAACCATGAACCAACCTGTATCTGGAGGAAATTGTTAGCATTGACACCTCTTCTCTATTTGGTGACAGTGGTAACTGTGACCATCCAAAATATTCCAGGTTTGTCCCTCCGTCTTGGAGTTGTTTTTTGTTTCCATTCGTGCCAAATGTGTACCAATGTTTTATTTATATTATGTTGTATCCAATGAATTCTTCTGTTTCTTTTTTTTTTTCAAGTCGCACAATGCTATTGCTTATAATGAAAAAAAAACATTTATTTCACACAATAAATATTTATTCTCCAAAATAATCTCCGTCTATTGCCACGTTCTTTGAAGAATACATCTGAAATAATGGCGTATACCAAATTTAAATTTTGATAATTTCAGACTACCCTTATATATATGGGGGGTGTATCTACGTCTCGGTGTGTGTGTGTGGGTGAAAGTTCATGTGCATTCTATTTATTCATTCAAATAAACTATGTATGTATACATACGATTTTTTACCCTAGCTTTTGGGTAATTTAACCATGAAACTAACCCAAACGGTTACATCCCAGTATTTTCTTCAAAGTTGCTTATTGTTTACACTCAACAGAGATCCAGCGGCAAAAGACCGTACAGCATTCAAATGCGTGTGTTCAGATCTCTCGGTTTTCGGGTGGCAACTTGTATATAAATATCTATAGATCGTATATATCTATGTTTGTATAACACACATACACACACACGCACAAACTTTCTCACTTCCACTTTCTCTCTCTATATATATGTATATTATATATATAAAGAATACTTATATTTATACATATATATATATATATATATATATATATATATATATATATATATATATATATATAATGAGTAATTTTTCATATTTATGTGTGTGTGTATTCTTCAACCAATGAACCGATATTTTTGCTTGAAGAAAAAGGAATGAAAACCATCAGAACTATTATTTTAGTTTCGATTCTTGATAGTGTTTTTTTTTTCTTTTAATAAAAATACAACTTCCTATTCTTCTATCTTTGCAAGCACAGCTGTTTAATTTAAAGTCTGCATGGTCACACAATTCAAACTCTCCGCTTTTCTCAGAATAACTCTGAATCCTGTCGGATGCATTCCTCTACCCATGACATGTGATGAATTGATTTTTGCGGGTAGTGCTTTTGCAGACAATAAACCACACACACACACACACAAACACACATACACACACGCACACACACATATATATATACACACACACATATACATATATATATATGTATATATACATACATACATACATACATACATACATATGCGTGTGTGTGTGTGTGTATTTGTGTGTGCGTAAGAAAAACCTCTAAAGAAGTCTCCATGTTTTTACTTAGCTAAGACTAGAAATACTTTGGTTTTTACTATCACTGTAAACTTTTACATTTAGAATCAAAACTGTTGGACTCTTCATTCCGTCTAGAACTGTCCATGATTTTTCCATATCAATATAGCTGTTTGTGTATTGCTAACATCCACGTTTTATTTGTGTTTTTTCTCTTCTTGTTCTGGTCACATATTGCATTTCATAAACCAATACTCACCACTGAGTTGAAAGAACGGAAGTAACATCATCTCGGATATTAACTATCAGTAAAAGCAGTTTCAAATTAATATTCAAGATTCTGATGTTAAATATTCATATTATTCTATCAATTATCAATTCTGGCATCGTTAAGAATTTGACGCGGATAATTGAAGTTATGAAGGAATTAAAAGGTGAACAACTAATGTCCAGCAAGCTAGTTGCTTGATTAGAGTTAGATTGGATTTCGTAAGAGTTTCTGTTTGGAAATCAATCGAAAAATATTAGAAGTGCGACGTTGTGCGTTGATTTGGTTTTCCTTGCAAAAAAATGGTTTTAGTTCGAGGCACCATTTACTTGAGATGTTGACGGAAATTGATGAGAAAACAAATAAAATTCGAATTTTATAATTCCCAAATAATGTCTTGAATAGACTGAAATGTTAAGGTGAGAAAATTGGTCCGGATAGAATAAGACTCATTTTAATTTTTTTTTTTTTCCATTAATGGTTTTATTCAATTATGTACGTTCTCTTCCATTTATTCATGTTGAAATCATTTTTGATTTCCATAAGCTAATGCGTGATTATACATGAGGAGGTATCCAAAAGTTCGAAGGTTTTAACAAAGCCTGCGAACCAAATTTAGATAGGAATTTTGCTACAACTTTTTGCAAGCAGTATCTTTCGTGAGGTTGCTGAATATACGCCAAAAAATTTCCATTTTGAGGGAACAATAAAATCTTTTTTAGTTGGTAAATTTCTCCCTGCTCAAATCTCCTTATTCAAACATTAAACGAAATGATTATTAAAAAAAGTGTATTTCTGCAACTTATCTCTCTATGATAAATGAATCTTCTTTTTTTTTCACAACTATATTTGTCTATCTTTGAATTTTTGAGATGAGGTATTATTATTATTTCTATTAAATAGAAATATATTTTTCTAATCAACACGTGTAAGATGTTTTTCCTTTCTATCATGACTAACAGTATTATTCATATTGATTAAGGTCAGCTCAGTACGACATAAGGCCAAACGGGGTCGTAATAGTGTAACAGAAAACTTCCAAATAGGTGAGACTTATCTGCTTTGAGGAGCAGCATTGAAAATCTGGACATTTACCTTGGCTTAATCACATACTTCCAGCATGCTTGGGTCAGATCACTTCACGATGTTATCATTGTAAAAACGATCGAGACACTTTTTTTTAGAAAGGTAAGAAAAGGAAACATATTTTAGTATAATTCAATTAAACAGATCCTCTGATACTATCCAAAAATCGTGTAATATCTGACATACCATAAATCTATATCAATTCAGTGAACCTTGAGATGAGAGTTATATGCTAAACATGATATACGTATTGCATAACGATACAAGTAAAGGGTGCCCTATGAGGATTGCAATTGTTACTAATAATCTGCAAGCTTAACCTGCTAACCATTACACAACCACGAAGAGCTGAAACTTGGAATGATACTCTCTTTGATGGATACTGCAAGGCTTTTTACATTTCGGGAAAAAAAAACTGCGACGCAAATTCCTCAATGAAATTATCAATTAATTAATGGTTACTTACGTTTCCTGGGAGAACAATTATAATGATGTCTGGCAGCAAGATGTTTTTGATCAATATGAGCTATTTTCTTTCATCGGAATATTTTTCATAAATCTTAATTGTACTCCTCTCCGACTGCCTGAACTGAAAAAAACGTTTCCTGAAAAATCGTTCCCTTTTGTAAGATGAGAATGCACGGATTAAGTCAAAATACTTCTGAAATATCTTTTTACTTCTGTTTGCTCTTATCTAGAATGTGCCAGTATTTTTTTTTCAATTGTTATCAGTGATCAACGCCAGTAGTGTTTCTTTTTACATCTTAAAAAACGTTAAAACACTAATCAAGACCGAAATCGTGAGATAAATTTGTATCCAACGTCAGTACAACGATAGCTACAGTTCAAAAGAAACATGTTTGTCTTTGGTAGCTGACATCCATGATTCGCCATAGTGGCACCTTTCTCCTCTATTATTCCCTATTTCTAACATCTGTGCTATTCATCTGAAGGAGTGCAATTTATCAATGATTTAGTTCGAATGAGTTATGTCTCCATCAGATTCAACACTTAATATTTTCAAGCTTGGCTTTGTTGGTATGGCAGATCATTGGGAGTTTAGAAACCTGGAGAGGAACATATTTCCTCGCAATCATCATCATCATCATCATCATCATCATCAGTCTTTTAACGTCCGTCGTTGGATGTAGACCTTCCCCGGGATCTGTCATATTTCTCTATCATGGGCATCGCGGAGCCAGTATTTTCTGAACTTGTCTAGTTAATCTCTCCGTCTGGTATTTTGTTGACCTCAGTTTCTCATGTGGTCTCTGGGGATCCATGTATTGAGCCGTGACGTCTATTGGTTGGCTTTTATTCTTGCAACATGACCAGCCCATCGCCATTTTTATGATAAAAAAATACCGTTAAGCAAAACTGACAACACGAACGTTCTTTAGCTTTCAAGTGCGTGTTGTTGGCTGGCTGGCTGGCTTATTTTTTTGTCGTCTATGCATGTAGGTATCACGCATATAGGCTGCATCAATAGAGCTAAAGGGCCGAAAATTCAGATATTTGAGCCTCATTATGTCAAGAAAAACGTTTTTTTATTACTGTTTCTTTCTCTCTTCTGTTTCTTAGGAATCACCCTTATTCAGACTTCTTTTTCTCCTGATTTCTGACATTTGTGGTGTTCACTGTCCAATAAAAGACGGGTGGAGTCAATCATTAATCACCATTCCCCCGACTTCCGGATGCTGCAAAAACATGTCGGTCACATGACGGTTTCTATCGAACGACTAACCAGACCTGTTTGCGTTTCAATTAAGATGGAGCCATTTTGAACGATCAAGCTTATTCTTATTACGTTTCTTTCTGATTTCTACTCTTTATCTCGATATACCAACCGTGTCATCTGTTTTGCTGGACTGAACACCTTTTGCTCTAATGACTATTTATCTTGTAGTATCTTAACGCCGGTCCTGAACTCTTTCACTTCAAAGCATTAGCTACAAGGAAGCCTTGTTGAGAATCAACACGAACATCAATCGTCTCAGATTTCACTTATCAGTTTTTTTCCAGAGAAGGAGAGAATCAGTAGTAATATCAATTTGATTTATTCTATGCAGCAGTCAATTCATAATAAATAGTTAACCATAGTCGTCATTCCTAAGTAAATTTTCAATTGATTTGTACTGATGGATATATCAGAAACATCATCTGAGTACCATTCTCTTGATGTTAATGCTTAACATTACCTGAATATTAAACTGGTCTGAAAGTAAAATCAAGTAATGATAAAATTCATCAAAATCAACGCATCATAAAATTCTATCCCCACAAAATTGCGTTACCAGACGTAAGTGTTAACAAAAACGTGCTAGACGACAAAGGCACTTTGTTAATTATAATTATCATAATGTTTGGATGAGGATAATTTGCTCTGCCGACAAAAAATGACGTCAATGATTAATGTACTTATTAAATATCAATAACATTACGTTGCAAAGCATTTTCTCGATAGTGTTAAATATTTCCTGAATATTGTGCTAATCTAAAAATAAAATTGAATAGAGATATAATGAATGGAGATACAATGAACAGATGAAGATATCAAGTTCAGCGTAACAAAATTCTATTTCTGGTAGGTTACGTCACCTGACGTCACTCATGATGTAACCCGGACCAAAAATAAACAATCATTGCTAACTATTATAGATGTGAATCTTTCGCTGGTATTCCTTTCCTCTCAAGTAAATGGTGTTTTATCAGACCCTCGTTATTTAAAACTACAGATTGGAATTAAAGAATAACTCCTCTGGCTTTTAAGACTAACCGAGTGAAATAAAATTACTAGCAATAAGATGTTAGTAATTGAAATCTGAATGATAAAAAATACAACGAATACTACTTGTGTATGTAAACAAAGACCATGGTATTATCAGGAATTTGACAAAAATTACAGAATGAAAGAGAGGGTTTATCTGCAGCAGCAGCAGCAATTGCAGTAGCCTTTCAGCGTCTGTTCTTGGACATAAACCACCCCAATCATTCACCAGACCTCTTTACCATGGCTGTAGCAGAAGTAATATTTTCTAAATTTGTCTAGCTCGTAATGCCATCTTATATTCTGAGGGGGCACCATTTTGCCCATGATCTTTGGGAATCCATGTTGCGAGCTTTGATGTTCAACGGTTGTCTGACTTTCTTGTAATAAGTCCAGCCAATTGTCATTTGAATTTCCCCATGTTTCCTGTGATCATGTTTTCTAGGACACCGGTCCTATCTCTGATATTCTGTGTTTTCATAACGTTTCCCTGTGATGTTTAGCATAATTCTCTTCTGTGCAAGTTGCATGGTTCTCAGTTCAAGGGTCGATCTTTTAGATACACTTCATGTTTTAGCTGCATTGGTGACTATCGGGGGGAATATATTGGTTGTAGATCCTCTTTTTTAGGACTAATGGGAGCGTGTTGTACCGAAAGTGTGCAAATCAAAGTGTGATTCTCTGCACGAGTTCTTCTTCTTTTGAGGATTTCATGGATCTGAGTTGTCGTAAGTATAACTAGAGTTATACTTCCTTTAGGTCTGTGTTTTCGATTTCGAATGTTCTGTCTTTATCTTGAACGCGTTTGTTGTACATGACATTCATCCTGCTGAAGTTCATGTGGGGACCAACTTTCTTGCTTCCTTCATTTAGTTTGTCTGGCATTATTTGGATATCACAAAGGTTCTTAGTGAAGAGGACGATGTCATCAGCAAACCCGTGGTTACTTAGGTACTTGCTGTCTATTCAGATTCCTTTGTGTTTCCAGTCTACTTTTTGGAAGATCATCTCAAGTCAGGCCAAGAACAATTTTGGCGAGCAGGTATTACCTTGCCTAGCTCTTCAGTCTTTATGTAGCCTTATGAAAGAACTTCTGTGTTGGTCGAAAAGTTGCAATACTCTGACTATAAGGATCTACGCCTTGTTGTACGATAATGTCATTGGCTTTTGGTATTTCTACAGTATCGGGGTCGTTTTAAAATCAACAAATGTTACAACGAGAGGTATTTTATATTCTGATGTTTTCAGTTTTCTTTGTTTCACTGAATCATTGTTGATGATTGATTAGCTTTTTCTGAAGACACTTGGTTCCTGTGTTTGCTTTCATGGAGCATTTCCGTGATTCGGTTGGTGATCACTTAAGCATAGACTTTGTAGATGCAATTGAGTGAGCTTATTGGCCTGTAGTTGATGCACTTTATCAGATTTCTTTTTTTACTTTACAGCATTATGATTGCAGTGTTCGAGTCTTCTTGGACTTTATTTTATTTGAGGCATAAGTTGAATACATTGGCTAGTTTCTTAGTGTTGACTTTTCCAGCTTTTTTGATGGGTCGATGTTAATTCTATTTAGTCAAATGGCCTTTCCTTTCCTTATTTGTTCGATGGCTTGCTAAGCTTCTTGCAGAGTAACTGGAAGATCATCGAATTGATTTGTCTCAGTATCTTTTTCATTCTTATGTATTTTGCTCGATGGAATAAAGGTTTTTGTAAAATCCCTGGGTATGTTTAACAACTTCAGTCCCTATCTATTTTTACGTCTCCATTTGCTTCAAGAACATTATTTATTTGTTTTCTTTCCGTATTAAGACACTCTCCGATATTTTTTAATGACCTACCCTTCCTTGAGAATGTTTTTGATGACTGCTGTCATCTATTTTCTTTAATCTTCTCTTCAAACAGGCAATCCCACTCTGAGCAACCTGAGTAACATTGAAGATGTTAGAGCAATCCTAAACGCGCTAAAATCCACATTGGTCTTATTTATTAGCCTATATATCATTAATATGCCGTTTCCTTTGAGTTTCTCTCTCTCTCTCTCCAGCTGTGTCACTGGACTTCTCCCAAGAGAGGGTTATGTGAGCCTTCATTTCCCCAAATATTATGATTTATACTTTACTTTATTTTATTTCATTGTCAATTGTCTGAGAACTTACACATGTTTACTTATAGTTGTATCAAAAAATTTATTTATGTTTATATTCTTGCGAGAAAAACAATATTCCTCATGAGAAAATGTAACATTTAATGAATAGAAATGAGCAAGATGATGCTACCTGGCGCCTTGACATAATTCTCTGATGTCACTTTTGATTGGCCGCTTCGAGATCCCAATGTGCATGAGATAAACATTTTTTTTTTTTTTGCTATCGGTATTTAGATTTTTTGCACAGCCTCCTAGTTGCCGAACGTACTATTACCTGAAATTCTTAGTAAATCTCATCTCAGTCGATGAAAGTCAAGCATCTGTTGGGGATTCTGTCATTTCACTTCTGGCTTCTGTTGTTCAAGATCAAGAATAAATCACTATTTCTCAAAAGTACCAACGTTTTTTGGAAATAATGTCATCTAACTTCTAGAATAAAAACTTCGAAAGTAACTCTGTTCTCTACTTATGACATCAACATCCACATTATCTTTATCTTCAAAATGATTTAATCTAAAAACGTTTATAGTTTTTTTTGGTCTTCACAATGACCTTTTTGATCTTGATAATGGCCATGGAATGGATGGAAGTACCCGTACACAAATATATCCAGCAAATAAGGTCCCTTGTACGAAACATCAAAGGTTTGCAGAAGAAATAATAAAAACAATCATAGGTGCCTTCAATAAAACATACATAAACAGAATGCATATATATATATATATGCATCATGTATATTTATATAACTTATATATACACATGATGAATGTATATTATCAAATTCTCATCTCCTTTTTTCATGGTTTCCACGTCTCTTTCAATACGACAGTTATGTATTTGAGAGAATTGACATATCTGGTACGGGAGAATGAATTATAAACTGTTATATTACATAGGAACTTATTTGGCCTTTGTATTATTGGCAACTGCTTAGCTCAGTAGTAAGAGCATGGCTAAGTTGAAGCAGCTACCCTATCAGCGACTAATTCGATTCCTGCAGCAGCCCCATTCTCTTTAATCGTCTATTTCTTTTTACGACGCAAGATCATTTAAAATGAGTTTCTATAAAATACAACACAATTTTAGAGAAGCGTGGCGAATCCTGGGGAAGGTCTATGTCCAACGACGGACGTTGAAAGACTGATGATGATACATATATATATTAACATTGAAAGCTTATATGTTTTTTGACGACTCAAGTAGTCCACCATATAGTATTAAGGTATTTTTCATACATTATGAAAGAAAGTAAAACGTTCATATGTAAAATTACTGAACTATCAAGGTACCAACACCTGTGATTATCTTATTAGCTTATTTCATATTCAGATCATTATTAATTGGATGTTGCTGATTTCGATCAACTAACTCAACATTCAACTTCATTTCTAGACAATATTAGCACTGGAATTTCCTTTAAATGTTCATGTGTGTTTGTGTATGTGTGCTTTTAACCTTGTTTTGCAGTCTACAGGATGGTTTCTTTGTGTATCCAATATCTGCTCAAATCTCTTTGGCTCATTTAGCGTCACACGCTACTAACACATTGATCTGTGTTTAAGTGACCGACCTCCGATAGAATTGATTTGTCATGTATGGGTCAACAAGCAAATTGAAATCATAGTTTGCCTAACTTCAGAAGGAAGTGTCCCACAAAAAGAGATTCTGATGAAAGGGATATTGGAACATCAAAGAGATCAACACAAGCAATTGTCAATTAGTAGGGGTCAGGTTCCATTTTATTTGTTTTTTTTTATAGAAAAGTAATCTCACAACCGATATCCTTGTATAATTTCTTATGCCTCTCTCAAAATTAATGTTCATATTCAACCGGGGATTAAGTTTACGAGGTCTGTCCAATAAATATCAAGCTATTGTGATATCTAAAGAACCGTTTCAGCAGTGTTGATCATCATCATCATCATCATCATCATCATCATCGTCAACATCGTTTTCAGTCTTGTATCGTCTGTTGATGGACATAGTTGTTCCCTAGGATTCGTCACGTCTCTCTATTCTGGGCGTTGCCGAGCTAATATTCTGAATTTGTGTAGCTCCTCTCTCCATCTTGTATTTTGCCAGCTTCGGTTGCGCAGATGATCTCTGGTGATCCATGTTGTGAATCATATGTTCATCGGTGGTCAGCAATTCTTGCAACATGACCAGTCCATTGCAATTTGAACTTTATAATGGATTCTGTGATGTCTAGGACCCTTGTTTTCTCCCTGATATTTTGTGATGTTTTGTGATCTATCTGTGTGAAGTTAAACATATTTTTTGTGTGTGCGTTGCATGATTATTACTCTTGGTTAGGTTCCATGAACCAGCTCCATAGGTGACTATTGGTAGGATGCAATGCTTTTATACTCTTTTTTCAGTACTAAAAATATCTTTTTGTTTTGAGATCGCCATCCTAGAGTGAAGCTACGTTCTATATCTTCTTCTTTTGAGGATTTAAAGGAAATTCATTGTCCTAAGAATTTATGGTCTACTTTCTCCTGTTCAGCGTCTTCAATTTTGCTCCCTTTCGCAATAAATCAGAAAGGGACCTTACCGTACATGCATAAACAGACACTCTCCCGTGACATTACTCAGTCGGCTGTGGGGCAGCATTGTTAACCATGTGACTGTCAGCCTTTCTACTGTTAAGATTTGACTGCCTGTGACTTTCTGCTTGTTTCCAAGTAATTCAAGACCATGGAGAAGATTTTCTTGAAAACCGAAGGGGAGACTGGGATAAGTATGTGAGGTCCTAAGGGGATAATTTAACACATCATTATTTTAAGTAGGCTTTCAATTATACCCCCATTAGGGGTGAATGTCCAAATCTAATCTAAAACTTATGTTTGATTTCCCAATCAACACTATTTGCTCGCTACAAGAGGTATATCAGTTCCAGAAAAACTTTCCCAAATTGTTATTTCTTCATCATTATGTCGGATACCACTACACACACACACACATACACACACACACATATATATATATATATATATATATATATATATATATATATATATATATATATATATCATACCGTCGACGTAGGAACAATACAAAATAATAGGTATATATATATATATATATATATATATATATATATATATATATATATATATATATATATATATAAGATCCATAAGGTTTATATCAAACATTTTGCACCATTTATGATCTATAACATGCCTGTTCTTTTCATTTCTCAATCCTCTTTTTTGTTCATAGTAAAATATTTACATTTTTGCATAGAATATACATGTCTCGTTTGTATTTCCTTTGCATGCATTCTAATGTTATATCCAACTAACGATATATCCAAACGGTACAATGAAAATGCATAGACTCCATTTCAATGGTGACCAAAACAACTTGATCCCCACGAATAAATATATCTTAGAAAATTCATCTTTCCATAACTAAAGAACGTTCAGAACAATACTCATTCTTAACAAATCATATTATAGTGACCATCGTATCACTGCATTATCGCATCTATGGTAAGATTTGAGCACGAAACAAAACCAATTATACAAAATCAAAATAAAAACTCTTATAGATTCCAAGTAGACTACATGAAAGGAATAGACAAGCCCACAAGTGATCGGTTGTGACCCGATTCACTGTTCCCTGCACATTCAATTAAAGATAATATCACATCCCTCTAGCAAAGACCAATGATATCAATTTGGAAAGAAATAATTCTAATACAAATTTAATTTCACCTCGTATAGAACAATCAGAAATTTCTGAATAGTTGTAGCTCTATAATGGCAGTAGGACTATCCGTTAATATCACCTCTGGCTAAGAATTAGGTTCCTTAGCTTCCACACTGTACGGCAATGCTGGAACGGATGAGTGTTTCATAAAATGAGATGGTAGACTCCAAACAGGATTGAAACCTTAGCTTTACCCCCGGATGCTGGTATCTTACCGCTGGGCCACGGAAGTGGACAGTCAGTAATGCAGAATTTAAGCAATATATTTATTTAGCATCTTAAATTCCCCATCCACCAGAATGCTCTATTCCTATGGAAGAGCATTGCATAAGCTTTCAATGAACGAGTTACCTCACTTAAAAGTGCTCAATCCTGAATAGAGGAGTGTTAATTATTGTGTGTGTATATATATATATATATTTATATATATATATATATATATATATATATTTATATATATATTTATATTTATATATATATATATATATATATTTATATATATATATTCATATATATATATATATATATATATATATATATATATATATATACATATATAATGTAGATGGCTAAAACATTTGCATTTGCTGCACTATTCTAACAAACCGACAAATACACAGAATTTGGATTTTTGGTGGAAAGTGAGAGCGTTAATTATTGTGTGTGTATATATATATATATATATATATATATATATATATATATATATATATATATATATATATATACATACATACATACATATATAATGTAGATAGCTAAGACATTTGCATTTGCTGCCTTATTCTAACAAACTGACAAATATACAGAATTCGGATTTTTGGTGAAAAGAGAGACTGATATGATCATTGATCATTCATATATATATATATATATATATATATATATATATATATATGTGTGTGTGTGTGTGTGTGTGTGTTTGTGTGTGTGTAAGTGTGTATGTGTGTGTGTAAACAGAGTGAAAGAGGGAGAGAGAATGACCTGGGTAATAGAAAATCAAATTGATATTTGTTCACAATCAATTGCATATGAAATGCGTCTTGAGTTGGTTATGTGTGCACGTACATCTGTGCACGCGTGTTTATTTATGAATTCATAGATATTAGTGTGAAAGATTCGAATTCAAACTAGCACTATGTGAACATTAATCACATAAGCATGTAAGGATTTACATCGAGTAAAAGGGACTTGTAGCTTGAGGGTCAGTATTATTTCTTCCGCCAAAATAAAAGTCACTCTCAGCAGTTTCATGCTTGCTAGCAAGCATAAAGTTGACAAAAATAGTGTTGATATGAAATGAACAAACACTCAAACATAGCATTGATTAAATAAGATAGTGCAGTTAAAGGGACTGGTATAAAAATTAAATGAAGTCAGATCTGGTGAGTCACTAAATAGAAACCAGTGCGTGAGCAACGCCTTTTGGCAGTATGCTGTGTTGAGGATTATCAATAAAAAAAAGTAGGGAAAACGGTGATCAATGAATGAGTTGTTTTTCTCACCTTTTGTTGGAAAAAAAGACAGAATCTTCAAAAAAGGCGTGAATTTTGTAAGGATATGCAAAGGGATTAATTTAGCATAAACTTACATTGCTAATTGACCTTCAATACTAAAAACATCTTTTGGGAGGGAGAATATAAAAGTGTCTTTAGATATATTGAGAAATAAGTGTTTAAATTTGCATCCCTCTAGCCGAATTGACATGACCCGTAAGTGTAATAGATTCATAGCTAGCTAGACGAATTCAAAAACTAGAGAAACCTTTGTTGACAGTTTTGGTTGATGGTCGGTAATTGGTCGTGGTATTACTCGATTGATTGATGTTATTGTCAGTTGTATATTTGTGTCTGCCTTTTGTTGTTTGTTTTTTTCTCCTGTTTTAGTTTCTTTGATTCTTTGATGAACAAAATGAAAGATCGGTTACACTGCCGTTAAAATTTTGCAGGAAGATTCAAATTTCTTCAGATCTTTTGTTCTCCATCGATGTTTTCAATCTTTAGTTGAATTCATTGTTTTTTGTTTTGTTTTTCCTATGTTAGAGTCGTTTTATTTAGTTATGGTTTGGTTTCAGTGGTTAACTACAAAGGCTGTCTAAGAAACGGGAAATTTTAACATTTTTTTCGGATTTTACATCTTAACTTCATCATTTTAAACTCATTCATCGACATCTTTGTCAACATCTCTGTTTTATTTTACGATTTTGTTTCTGATTATTATCGCCACTTTCTCTATCGTGTAGATCGATTTCTTTATCATTTCTTCGGCTCAAATTTCTCTGATTTCAATGAAATAATATTCATCGATTGAATTATCTATTGATTGCTTTACCATTTCCCTATCTTCCTGGCTGCTTACTTTATTCTGCATTTCCTTATCCAACATCAAGTATCGTCTTTGTTCTGTGATTCGTTCATACTACTCTCCCCATCTGCACCGTTTCGGTCATATCATTTTGGTCGGTGTGCTCACCTGTCTTCTTCGGTTTTACTGTTACATAATCATACTGGCATGTGCAGATGGTACACGAATGAAAAAATGAAAGAGAATCTTTCCGAAATCGGACGCAGTAGATTATATTCTCTTCAAGGCTTGGTGTGCTTCATTCGAGTCAAGATAACATATCAACATCTAATAGTCAAAAGATCATAAGAGTTCTGTCGAGGGAAGAAGAGAGATGTTTGTTTTCATATCAAGAGACAAAGGTATTTTTTTCTTCATCAGTTATAGTTCACTACTTTCAGTCCTCAATTCATGTGGCGATTGGGGTGGCTAGTGAGGAGACTGACGTGTTAACCGCTAAATCTCTGTTTCTAAACATTCCGTCGAATCCAATTTCAAAGCTCTTTTTTATAATTAATTACACTTTTTCTCGTTCGCGCCTAAATACAATATATTTTCAAATAAATCGGTTCCTGATAGCAACAAACGAACTCTGCTGTGATCGTTTTTTTTTGTTTGTAATTTTACTCTCATCTGACGATAACAAAAGCGATAACAATAACAAAATACATCATATTACATGATGAACAACAACAGCAACAACGACAACAGCAACAACGACAACAACAACAATAATAATAATAATAATAATAATAATAATAATAATAATAATAATAATAATAATAATAATAATATTAATAATGATAATAATAATAATTTGGAATTTTTTTACCTAAAAAATCCAGCATGATTGAAAAACAGTAAATAACTATAACCTCAACGGCACATATCATTACAATCTTATTGTGAACGTGATTGTACTAAACCTTGCATACATCACTTATACTTGAATATATGCTTGCTTATAAGAGTGTTTTATTGTCCATGTAGGTTAAACAAATCTCCATGAGACCCTCAAAAGAAGAAGAAATCAAGCGAAGAATCACACTAGGATGGCAAGCCTTTGGCAGAGCAAGCTCAACCTTCAAAATAAGAAGATCCCATTAATCCTAAAAAGAAAGGTGTATATAATCAATGCATCCTCCCGATAGTCACTTATGAAGCTGAAACATGGAACCTAACCAAGAGACAGACCCGTAAATTGAGAACCATGCAACGTGCACATGAAAGAATAATGCTGGGCCTCACATGGAGAGACCACAAGACAGCACAGTACATCCGAGAAAAGACAAGACTTAGGGACATCATAAAATCCATTAAAAATCTCAAATGGCGGTTGGCTAGCCATATTGCAAGAATGGCAGACAATCGATGGACATCACAACTCACAACATGGATACCCCGAGACCACATGCGCAACCAAGGCCGGCAAAATGTTAGATGGAGAGACGAGCTAGACAAGTTCAGGAAGTACTGGCTCCGTGACGCCCATGATAGGGAAGAGTGGCAAATCCTGGGGAAGGTCTATGTCCAACGACGGACGCTAAAAGACTGATGATGATGATGAGGAGGAGGAGGAGGAGGAGGTTAATATATATTGGTAAAAGCCCTGCCTACTTTTTTCCATTCAAGCACGGACTGTCATAATTTTCAAGGTTGCTAATATGAAGTCTCTGATCGTAACCCAGCTGGTGACTTGAATAAACTGAATTCAGAGCAAACAACAACAACAACAACAACAACAACAACAACAACAACAACAACAACAACAATAATAATAGTAATAATAATAATAATAATAATAATAATAATAATAATAATAATAATAATAATGATAATCGTCTAGGGAATATATTCTTAGAAATTATAATTTCCGACATAAAGCCAAAGTTGATAAAATTGCCTAATGTTAGTCATTCAGCTTCTTTATCCAAAATCCAATGTCCGAGTTTTCATTTGGCTGAAAGTAAGATCGTTGACCTTTACATCATGAAGGAAAAAACTCTAAATCTCAGTAAAAGAAAACAAAAATCACCTTTTCATTCTGTCCATTAGACAGCTCCAGTAAAACTGGTGCTTGTGATGAGCAAGATAGAACAGATGCCGAATAATATCCATCAAAAATGTAATGAAAATATTTTTTGGATCAAAAATGCACAAAAAGAAAGTATATGGATCTCTCAGAATCAACTCTTAAAGTCGAATTAACACGACTGTTACGCCTCTTTGAAGAAGCTTCAATTATCCGTTGGGGTCATGGATCGACCGATTGGTTGTTTTTTTTTTTGCTGCGGATCACAGATAGATTTTCATGGTAAGGTCACAGACCTTCATCTAAACAGGTCATGCTTTACCAGTGCCATTTCAATTCACTAAACATAGCAAAATTGAGTGTTTGGGGGTTTTATTTGCTCGTACGAATGTAGATCTGGCAAAATATCCCATGTATATCTTTTAGCATGATGGTTATGTATATGTTACTTGCGTCTGAAGCACAGCGCCAGAAATAAAAGTTTTTTAGGATATTGTTTCAATGGACTTTTTGTATTGGTGTCCAAAGGGAAAAGTAAATCATTGCGTCTACCTGGCTTAACGAATCTTCGTGAAAAACTCCAAAAAAATAATCAATGGAAAAAATGGCCCCCGGTTGAAAAATCCTCGACAGAGCAAGGTCGATCTTTAAGAACAAGAAAAACCCTTATGTCTTTTTAATGGAAAGTCTCCAACTAGAGCATTCTCTTCATCGCCATCCACGGGGCTAAATCATGGAACTTGACAAAGAAATTGGCGCTCAAACTCAGAATAATCCGACACACATAGAATAAGATTATGCATAAAATCAAAACAGATGTCAGAGTTATACTAAAAGCTATCAGCAAACAAATTGCATCGGTAAGAACACATAATACGAATATCGGATACCTGCAGAATTTGGTAAGCCATAACATGGATCCCTCAAGATCATCGACGAAATTGTGGCCGGCAAAAAGGTGTGACAAGGATGTTTTGGCACCTCTCGAAAGCGAAAAAATGGCGGACCAAGGGGAGGTCCATGTTTAACAAAGGGCTTTGAATGGCTAATGATGGTGATGACGAGGAGGGGTAGACAGGGGATGAGGGGGTGGATGGTTTCTGCGCAGGAATTAACCTTGCAAAATACTCCTTGACTCGAAATCAATGACGCTTTTCCAGTGTTTCCGTTTTCTTGATTGTGTTGGTCAGCGTGGCTAACATTTTTAAACCTTTCCCAGGAAGTGAGCCCACGTTCAGATTGCTGCCAAGTTCAATTTTCTACGACTTCTCTGTGATCCCAAACAAAATTGATTTTACTAACAAATGGCTCGTTTCCTGCCCTAGGGGTCCGAATAATATTCATATGGCTTCATTACGGACTTTTTAACTTTTCCTCTTTTACTTAGGAAAAAGTCACCACATACCTTTGTTCTTGCTCGTAAATCAACGTCACCTTGTCCAATAGTGCGTTGATATCGTGAATGTGTATTCCTGTGGATTCGTCAGCATTCCGCCTTCAATATAAATCCCGACTTGTCCATGTCTGGTATGAGGCGGTGCTTTTAAAGAAATTTTGAATCTCTATCCCTTTTCCTTTACTCAAAGCAGGTTTCTATATTGCTAAACTGTACCTTTACTTTCCGCTCACCATATATAAGCAAT
Organism: Thysanoteuthis rhombus; assembly: GCA_963457665.1. Lineage (NCBI taxonomy): Eukaryota > Metazoa > Mollusca > Cephalopoda > Oegopsida > Thysanoteuthidae > Thysanoteuthis > Thysanoteuthis major. Next base: position 56,220,742 of record OY735201.1, read on the forward strand.
GTTAAGTAAATCCATTGCTTAAATTCAACCTTGCTGCCCGTCCAGTTCCTTGGAGTAGAGGGAGGATACTAGCCTCAGGGTCTGAAGCTAAGGATTTCGATCCTGTTTCGTGGTACTGGCTAGGATAATGGATAGTCTATAGCCACATTGAAGAGTTGTAATACAACGGAACAGCTGTCTGTTGATGTCAAAATTATATATATATATATATACATATATATATATATATTTAAAACCTTATTTTCTATGTTTGTAAATGGTTCTCTGAAGAATAAAGAGAAATATTAATACTTTCTGCATAGAGTCAAAGTGAAAGAGAAATGTCGTTTTTTTTCCTGACAAAAGTGAAGTGAAATTTCGGATTCCAAACTTTTCCATCAAATGTGGGCGATGAGAAATTTGAACATAATCTCTACTATATATACAACTATTTTTGAGGGGTCAAAAGTGGAGGGAAATACTTTCCTCCTTTCATGCCGTCAAAGGTGAATTAAAACTTCTCAATCTTCAACTGGTCGAAAGTGAAAGGAGACTTCTTCCCCTTTAAGGGATGGAAAATTGGGAGGAAAGTTCTCCTCTCCAGCAACTCAAAAGTGTTTTCGTTCGTCAAAATGGAGGCAAACTTTTTTTTTCCAGAGTCAAAATTGAAAAAATCAATATTCAGACAACAAACAATAAACTAGCAAGGAAATCCACTTTGAATATGACCTGTGGATAATATGAAAAAAACTCATTAGGAAAAGCAGACATCAGTTTGATTATAGAATATTAATTACCTACGAGCATCAGAAATACTCTCCAAAGCACATATGCACAACTAGATAGATAGGTCGATTGATAGACAGAAAGTTGACAGATTAGTATCGGTGTGAGTGAGAAGGCAACAAAAAAATTTGAAATTAAAGCGAAAGACCAACTCACATTGTAAATAAAACCTCTTGCTGAAAAATTCAGGTTTTAGGATTTTCAAAAAACATGCTCAAGACATGCCTAAATGGTAGGAACATTTTCGAAAGCTATCATTTTCAAAACATACCTTAAAGGGGACAAAGTGTCCGTTTGCTTTTAACCCCTGAAATATAAATAAGAAGATCCCTTTACTTTAGACCCTAAAAATAGAGGAAAAACAGGTTTCCATCGGCCTTGAAACCTAGAAGTGAATACTTTAGCCTTCCATTGAGAATGTTGAATAACTGTACACTTGTTCCTGGCCATTCAAAGAGAAAAAATTGTCCCCGATCTCCACCTGAGAACCAAAGATACGTCTCAGATTTTACCCCCCCCCCCCAAAAAAGGGGGGGGTCCCATTGCTTGTGACCCTTGGAAGGGAAAACTTTTCCACTCATTTTTGACAGGATAAAAAAATTCCTTCCACTTTTTGCATTATTCAAGATTACTTCTTTCCCACTAACAGCTTCTGGTAGAGCGCTGGGGGAACCAACAGCCGGAAAGGAAACTGTCCATTTTAGCATTAGTAAATTATAAAGCAAAGCACCCCAGGGGAGAACTAAAAGGAAAAGAGAGGAGGTCAGATTCAAACACTTTTTTATTCCACAATTCTCATCCAAACTTATGAGAACTTTTGGAGATATCATATCATTTGAACATATACTTATGATGCTGGGGAGGTTACTGTACATGGATCGGACCCAAATTGAATCACTCCCATCTTAGCTCGTGGCCCACTCCTCGAACGAAATTACATCGAGATCAACTGGGAACATTTGGGGACATTGTGTTGCTAGGAGTGGGGAAATGGCTGCAATGCAATAGAGATGACTGTGCGTGCATCGGGCCAACAACTGAATCGCTTTTTCCTCAGTTTCTGTGGAAAAATATGATCACAACTCCGGAATTCGGAAGTCAAGCAATATCAATTTGGAAATTAACTGGATATAGTTTTAGGCTTTCCCCCATAAGTTATGTGCGTATACAGTCGGCCCTCAAATTTCAGAAATAATTTTTGACCCATCCAAATCTCTGTGCTGCACTCTTTCGAATACAACACGTCAATTAGCATCATTAAAATGCCTTTAAATTTCTGTAATGTACTTTTCAGCAGATGAAACAATAAAACTGTTCATGAATGTGTGTATAAATCAAAGTTAAAATAACATTGTGGCGTATAGTGCCTTGTATGCTGGATGTGCTATGTGCTACAGCTGCATAAAAAAAAAGTAAACATATTTGAGCCTGTAAAAAGCAATAGACAATTGAAGCCCTTCCGGCACAATGTACAAAGTCAGGCGGTCCAGGGTATGAAAATGAGAAAATTAATGGAGAACAGAATTTGGATTAGTCATTGTTATCAGCCCCATCCAAATGTTGTTTCTCTTTCATTAATTCTCTTATTCCTTTTTAGTTGTTTGCTGCTTGTAACATCAAATATGTGAGAGTACATGACTTCACAATTTTCAATCGGGATCAGCTACCGTACAACATACAAAAGTGGCTTTCACTGTCACTTGCTTTTTATTGACACTAAAATATTATTTGTTTATCCGTGGTTCAAAGCACACCCAAGATACAAAACATGACACGCCATTGATTTTGGTGAGTTCATGTAAGTATCCATGGGAGATGGAAACGTATATAAAGAGCAGTGGGGTATTATCTAAGCATTGATTGGCTCGTTAGACGCTAGTGTTTGAGTAAGAATGTAAAGCGTCAGTATCTTAGGAGAGATGATGTAGAATCTCTCAAAAGTTGGCATTCGAAACTTTCACTTGATTTGAACTCCGACTGCTGCCGTATCCCTGATATATATAGATATTTTTGTGTCACTCGGTCCGTCTTTGTACATGCATGTATGTGTGTATTTTGCTTTCTCAACCTCCCCCATGTAAATATGTGTATCGATTTACATACATCAACACGTTCAGAGATGCAGCGTGTATAGTATAATATATGTGCAATAGCTTTGAGGGCGAAAAAACAACGATTTGAGCATGCTAGGAAAAAAAGTTGTAAAAGACCTTACAATGTTCAAAAGAGGACTAAATTAAATAAAGCTTTTATTGGCAAAGTTAAATTGCCTTCACGCTAGCAACACGATTCTTAAAACCATTGTTTATTGAATGCTTTTATTTAGATTATCAGCTTCTCACACAATAGACGTACCAGCACATTTCCTCGTAAATAAAAGACCACATTCAAGCGATACTCGTTTATGGCTAATCTCTAGCAACAGTCTCCTGTATCCAAACACATTAAATTCTTCCGGTTGGTTGCGAAAAAAGCAACAAGAATATTTGGATACATGTTTTCAAAATGTATCTTGTCTAAAGAATATCAGACTTCAGTCTTTTATTTCTTCACGGTATAACACATGGCCTTTTTTTTCATTTTTATGGATGGTAAGAAAAAAGGCGTTAAAGAAAGCTAACGTGACATGAACAGATTTGCAACTTACATTTAATTGGATATCTGAGTCCTGCTAAAGGTGATTCGTTTTGTGATTTTCCCATTGACTTTCTTTTTCGTTTCCATTCTTCCATATAGCAACGAATTTCTCTTTATAATAAAGATTGTAATTATCATAAAAAGCAAAAAAGTGACAAATTTGTTAACGAAGAACAAATCGATAAATATCTAGAACCTCTTTAAAGGCAGGAAATTTTAAGCGAACGTGGCCTGTGGTTTTGAATTGCACTTGCCTATTTTTCTTCTTTTACGTGTATCAAAGTAGACATCATTTCAAGTAGGAGGCATCAATATTTAAAAACCTCGTATAATGAGCAGATTTTTTTTCTTTTTCTCTGTTCTAACAATAAACTCTTCATTTTAAAGGGAACCATTTCGCAGATAAAATTTCTCCTACGTACCATTAGGAACAATGGAGTTTCCTACTGAAACGAGATCAGTAGATTCTTGTCAGAAAAAAAATAATCTCATTTAAATTCAAATATATACACGAAATTTACCCCAGGAATCGACTAGTTTATATGAATAAAAACAAATGGTTTTTTTTATATTCATAAGTTTTGCATTTATCGATATCCAATTTCTGCTAATGGAGAATAATGGTGAAAAATCCTAGGGAATCTTGAGAATATGAATTTTGAAGATTTGATTGAAAAACGTTGACTATTATCGACTATTGGTCGTTTAAACCTCGATGTGCAGTCGTTCTTTTAACAATGCATGACATTATACGTGGTCTGTCTGGGAAGTATCGAGCCGTTTTGGATACCTCTCAAAACCCAGTTGCACAGCCTTAATATAACTTGACATCCAATAAAAGGGGATCTACTGTGCATACATGAATAGACGTTCTTCCATGGGGTTAACTACTCGGTATTGAAATGCTCTCTTCTATCCGGCTGCATAAAGACTCAGGGAAGTTTCTAATTCAAGAAAGGGGTGAGACAAGCTTATACCAGCTCACTCGCCGAAGATTGGCTTCCGAAACTTAGACTGATGACATCGTTTAATCATTTGATTGTTGCTGAGAATGTTCACGATCTCAAATAATGATAGACCTGGAACTGAACGATGAAAGCGAGAAAGTGGGTCTTCAAATGAACTCCAGTAAACAAATCCCATGTATAACAAACACAAGAAAGTCAAATACACAATGATCAGAATTTTAAAAAAAACGCAGAACTTAAGAAAGTAGCCAGTTACATCTACACACAACAACAAATCACCATGAAATCTAAAAAAAAGAAAAAGAAAGAAAATAAACCAAGCAAAGAATCATTCTAATTGACCAGATTTCGGTTGAGTAAGCTCAACCTTCAAGATGAAAAAACTTCATTGGTCTGAAAAAAAAAGTATAAAATCAAAGCACTTGACATATGGAACCTAACCATAAAACTTAGCCTCAAACTACAAACCATGCAAAAGAACAATGTATGCAATCGGAGTAAAGTTTAAATCTGTTGTATAACATTTCTAATAATTGAAGTTTGCTGTATTTGGGTACATGGTCAATTATGGTGGGAGAGTGTCACTGCTAAAGTTTCGATATTCAAATACTGCATAAATTTGTAGTCTTTCTACCGGTGATTTTTCTTGGATTCTCTGATCCACTCATGTCTAAATACCTAGTACAAGTGAAGTAAAGAGATACATAATAATCTTTGATGAAATCAATACTAATGAGAATGAATAAGTGTAGCAGTAATATGATAATAGTGAAGATACTACATCTCATGATTAAAGAATAAGTTTTAACTATTTAGTAAGAAAAAGACATAAACGAGGTAGCATTGTCAATTTCCTAGACCAGCTTAGTCAGGCACAAGGTCACGGTATTGAAGCAGTCAATAAGAATCAATGTAACTATACTAGCGAAATAATCTACAATGATAGCTTGCTAACCATCCAGCAGTAGAATTAGGCATTGGATGGGTTTTAAAGGTACTCAGTAATCTAACATGCAAGGGCATTACATGAGACGAACCCAAGTGCTGTTAGAAAATGTAAACTCTTTTCTGCTAATAATAACTGCTGCGTTGAATCAATGAATTTTTTCCAAAATGTCTGATAAAGTGTGCTATTATATTCTCAGGCCAGCTTAAGGGCAATACTTATTAGCATAAGCAAGTATTTATTTCCCTTATGGTGTCCAAGGCTCCAGCCATCCCTCCACAAATCAAATTTCTTCTAACAAGACCCGTGTGCTCTTTGTGAATTAGATAGGTACTTGAAGTGGCGTCACTCACTTTACCCTTTTACCGATAGCTTGGAAGGATGGAATTGATTCACGCTAATGCCAAGTGGACACACACTGATTTTGGCGTTTAAACTCGGCTCGCTGGGTTCAGTGCTTCGCCTAGGCAACACGCTCCATCTTTTTCTACATAGATATGTTCAACATTTGGTCACAACGTGCCCGGTGACGTGATTCTTTTCATATAAACCTCTTCCGTCTTTCTGGTGCCGCTGAACGAAAATCCTATTTGTTCATCTTTGTTTATCACCACCAAGAAATGAATTACCGAATGAACTGCTAAGTATAAACAATGTTTTGCTCTACCAAGAATGGACACTGCTTACTTGACAGAAGTTATGTCGCTAACCCAAATAAAAAATGAGCATTTGAGTGGCCTGAGGCCAAGCAATATCCTTAGACGAATGCGTCGAAACCGGGAACGCCGTCTATGCTCTCACCACCGCCGTATTCACAGGTAATATTTCCTTAGAGTTGCAATGAGATAAAGTATGGGGGGAAAAGTTTCAAGTTAATTATTTTGTATGAGATAATCATCTCTGAAGAGGGACAGAAGCATGTGGAATAGTACAGTAAAATTACGATCGTCAAAGAGTGGGTACGTCGTTGAAAAGACGGAATGAATATGACTTTGCAAAGGCGAGAGAACCTTACTATAATTTGTTGCGCGTGATAGTTAGAGGTTTAGAAATCAGCAAAGCTCTTTCAAGCCACAATCAATTGAAGACCATGGACCGAAAGGAAGGAAGACTAAGAGAGAGAGAGAGGGGGATGTTCGAGACAGAGGTTAAACGTTCATGTAATGATATTGATGGTGAATCTCAAGTTTCAGCAGTGTTCACATGCAAACCTCATTGCACACGGAAACTTGTCTCAAATCTTGCTGTATATCTTTAAGCAGAACTTATATGTACTACTCCATGTAGAATATCTGTTGACGAATCTATGAAAACTTTATAACAAACGATTTTGCTCACGCAGTAACGTATTTCCATATGCTTCAAATACATTTATGCGAATATGGGTATATTCAAGCTTTTCCTTTGGATACTTATACGAGAACCCAGACTCAACCGTGCATGTATCTGTGTTAAGAATAGTCGGCTTATTCGTATACGCGTATGAATACTTACTTTCTTTCAAATAAAAGTTGTAATGTAAACTATACATGCTCCCATATATCTATGAAATCTTCAGCATATATCATGCATTCATATTCGATCATGGGGTAAAAGAAACATACGTTCAGTTTAGTCTTTTCACTACTTGTCTCTTTTGGTAATCTCGGTCTCAAATACTACGAAAGTCGGCAGATTGATAGTGATAATGATATTCTTAACCATGTCTCTCTATATATATAGATTTTCTCCTCCGCCAGTTTCGGTTTTTAGTTAAGCGAATCAGAGGTCTATTTGACTGCTACTAATAATATAATAATTATTCTCATTCTTCCGTTAGTTTCTAGGTCTCTCTTTTGACAATCTAGGCACTGAGTGTAGTGAAAACTTTATGAATCAAAGAAAAACCAAATTCTTATATCTTTATATATATTTTATATACAGTTCAACTGTATGTACACATACACACCCAAATCTCTATACTTATATTTGAGCCTTTTTTTTATTTTGTTGTTTATTTGTATGTTTGTTCGTGCCTCTTCTATTGACCTAGTATTTCGCATGTAGACTGAGAAAAGATCAAGTTTCCGTACAGGTTATATAAGTTGATATGAGATATCATTCCAGATCATCTGGGGTAATTTTTTGGTCATTTCCAACCAACTTTGTGGGCCACAATTTTCAGCAAGGCAATTGAAATTTAGCATCTGGGTACATGTTCACCTAGAAAAGATCGCTATCAATGTGACCATGACTTAGATCATTCGAGGTCACTAGAAGTAATTTCCGTTCATTTAAAAACAATTTTCCAAGTTTTCGATCACAATTTCACGTCCATGAGGCTGGAATTAGTCATAAGGGTCTATCTTTAAATGGGAAAGATTATGTGTAATGCGATGTTGACCTCTGTAGTCATTTGTGGTCACAGAGGTCATCTTTACCGAATTCTTTAGCCATAATTTTGCACTAATAAGAGTGGAAGATGACGTAAGGATGATACCTTTATCAATGAACGTAATGGGCAATACAAAATTGACCTCAAAGTTAATCTTAGGTCACCAGAGATAATTCCTAGCCATTTTACAATTTTATTGACCAAAGGTTTGAACCAAAGATGCAATAATTAACCATTTGGGTATAACTCACACCAAATGTTTTGGGCAATCATTTTGAACCTACAGAACTGAAATTTGTCAAATCGGAGAATCTTTTCTTATAAAAGGTCATTGACAACGCGTGATCAATCTTATAAGTCATTTGAGGTCATTTGAGGTCATTTGAGGTCATTCTGGCAATGTTTTGCCAATCTCCCAAGTTGTCAGCCACAATTTTGTACCTCAGAAACTAAAATTTGATATCAACGTATATACTTTCACGTCCAAAGAAATGTGATTCTAACATGTGGGGGTCTTTGCATGTCATCTTAGGTCGACCCCTGCGATTCTTCATAGTTGCAGACCCTGATTCGGTACCCAGAGGTACATCTTTACACGGCAAAAAAAAGGTAAGCAATGTGAACTTGATGTTAGAGGTCAGTAGGGGTTAAAAGGGCATTTTATAGCATAATATCGAGCTTGCTACGGAGTTCAAAATGTTTTTACCTCGCAAATGATCGAGTGGATAGGTCTAATTCAATTGGGTGGGTATATTTCAATCATTGTTTAACGCAGAATCGTCCCAGAGGTCAATTCGGGGTTGAATCTATTTTCCAGCCATTTCCAGCCATTTTGGAACCAAACAATCACATTGTTGGGAGTAAACTATTATGTGAGATTGAACTGGTCAGCGACATAATGAATAGATGGTTGCAACTTGCAGGAAGTTTGGGGGTCATCAAATATAAATTAAGAATTCAAATTGTTTCTTTCAACCAGACTTCTATTCCTGGAAGTAAATCAAAACATCGGGTTAACTTGGCCAGAGAGAGGATGATAAGATTACAATGGCCCCGTTAAGCAAAACTAAACATCATTAAAGGCTGATAATTTTACTTTTGTTTGTAAAAAATTATGTAACATCGGGATACGTTTTCAGACAATTCAAACATTGCAACAAAATCTCTCAGGATCTCTGATTTTTCCGTACTTCTCACAGCTTTTTGACAACTCTTCATCAGATGGATTCCTGATCAACCTTCCCATACTTGCATCCAATTGGAGGAATATGTGCGACATCAAGGACCCCTATTAAACTTGGCTATGACATTATTTGCTTTTTCTGTGCATCAGATGATTTTTACCGTTATAGGTACATCATAAAACATACTTCTCCTGTTTGGTTATATTTTAGTTATTTTCCACAGAGCAATGTTGGGTGTGCCTGCTAGTATATATATATATATATATATATATATATATATATATATATATATATATATATATATATATATATATATATACTAAATGAAACAAACAAACGATTTGTGTGTGTGACATTATCATTCGCCTGTTAGCGTCGTTAGACATACATCTTCCTCATGTTCCGTAAAACCTCACTATCACAGGCGTTGCGGAGCCATTATTCTCTAATCTTGTGTAATTCGTTACGCTATCTCTTTTCCGCCACTGTTTCGCATACGATCACTCGGTATGTAGTGAGTAGTAATGTTCATTGGTTGTGGGAAGCCATAAATCACTATAATTTCACTCAGATTTGATTCGTGGTAAAAACGAGATTAACAAAAGTATCAAGTTAATTAAGATTAACGGAATATAGCTCACGTAGGGCAGTGACACATAGTTCTTTTTCAAAGTTGCCTTGTCAGACTCTCGTTAATCTTATCCACAGTTTGAAATCTGTTTCAATTCTGATTTTAGCTTTACTTACAGTCAAAAGGTAGTCTTAAATTTGGGTGAGGCCTGAATGAGTTGGCCAAGCGATACCAAATGCTTTGCACGAGACGTAGATGATGGAATGGGGTATTGTCATGTCGGCCATTGTGGATATAATGGTTGATCAGGGCACAAACTCATTCAATAGCATCTGACTCACGACAAGATATCCTGATGCAAGAGTGTCTGGTCAAGGATGCAGAGTACCAACCTCTAAAGGTTGCTTAGTTGCTTTACGGCGACACAACTGGTTTTTAACAGATCAAAATTTCCTAGATATTTTTCAGGAACTCATCTCCAGGAGCAAAGAAATTAATATTTCATTGGTCAATTCGATCGTTGACAATGCAAGAGTCAAGTAGCATCAAAAGTTGGATTTTCCATTTCATCAATAAAGCGATGCGATCCACCTTTTTGCAAAGAGGTAGCGATGTAGTTCATGTCGTACTAATGCTTTGGAGAGACATGAATCCATTTTTCCACTCCCCCCTCTTTTAGTAAGACAGGCTCAGTTTCTTCTTGGCAATCGGCCCCAAAAACTGACAACTTTGAAGTCAAATTCAAAAGTCAGACCTTCTTTCTAGCGTCGTGAGAAGCAACGGACAAAGAAAGGAACATTCATCAACATTTCAATGTCTCAAGCAAGCCTCAATCAGTATCTGTATTCCTCAATTATTCCCCCCCCCATTAGTTATAATATCAGAAGAAAACCACTCAAATAGGTCGACTTTCGACAAAAAGCACATCGACTTGGATGAATGCTTATCTTCTCGTAGCCTTGCTGCATCCTACGATTAGTTCATTATAGATCTTCATTTTCCATGGGTCGATCTCATATTTGAATATTTCCAAGTGAGAAGAAGAAACTGATTATACGAGACGCTCAATCTGATCTCATAAATGATTGTGATCCTCGATCAAAACTGGATTTTCTCCTTTATGACTACTCCTTACTCGTATAATTAGATATATTGGCGCTTATGTACAGGAAAAAATAATCGTTAGAGGATCTTACCAAATATAAATACTGAAAAAATTTTGGTTTAAAAAAGGAATCCTGCCTCATGTAATGGCATTTCGAAAACTTCTATTTCTCTCCGTTTGTGAATTTTCGAAAATTTAAATACGTAGGATGCTTGACAAACTGACCTCACTATTGCAAACGAGTTCGATCCCCACTTGATTTTTTCTCTTTCTGTGGCTGTATCCCAGAGGAATCTAAGCTTGATAAAATATTTGGGTGCTCGCTAAAGAACTTTGGTTAGCGAGCTAGTCTTACTAGTCATTGACAGTGATACTGATATTCATCAACTATTTGGCCTGTTGCAGACTGAGATAAGCGTAGTGTATACCTCTTTATTGACTACAGGACGATCGGTAGTGAGCTTTCTTGCAAGCTGTCAGTGATGAATCGATAAGTAAAATCAAATTTTACTATTAAAACTCATCTAAGGCAATAGTTAACCGGATAATTTCAAATGTCTGTTCAATTGAGAGCCGCATATTTGTGCCAGATGTAATGCTGTTCAACAAATGTATACTAACAATATGTCTAATGTTTTAAACACATACTTTTTTCTCTTATGAGAAGAAAACTCCTTCAAATTATTCAAGATGCATGTTGTTCTTTTGTGCATAATTCTATTTCCACCATTTTGAAAATTGGAAAATCTGCTTACAGTTAAGTTATTGGGAACCAATATGATACGGATGTTGTTGCTTTTTGTTGAGGGGTTTGTTTCGGGGGAATATATTTTCCTTGCAGTTTTTCACCTCGTGCGTTACTTGATAATTGCCAAGATCCCCGGTAAAATTAAAGGGAAGAAATAGAATTATACACCTGAAGGAACCTATATTATAATATGAACGTTTTCCAACGGCAATCTCCGGAGAGTTCAGCTTTCTTATCTTTTATATTGAATGATCTTAAGCAGTTTCGATTCATATCTTTTTTCCGATTATCTCTCTGTCACATATAATTCTCGAAATCCCTCTTTGCTCTACGTAAGTGTTTGTGTGTTACTGAATGTTCCAGATCTCACAATAATGTTGCAAAGTTTAAAAGCATTTAAGAGGATAAAGTAAATATCCGGTGAAGCTAAATGCATCCTTGATGTGTGTTTCAGTCGTTCATGGGAAAAATGGATCATTCAAATTCTCTGAAAAATGACTGAAACGTACTGGTTTCTTAGCCACAGAAACGTGCACACCTGTTTCATTTAATGAAATTAAAAAAAATTGCCATCGCTGTCTCTCTCTTGGGAAATAAATGCAGTTAAAAGTCTAAAAGAATGTCATTAGTTGCTAACAATGAAGCAACAATCCATTGGTACACTGTAGTCTGAATGGAATTTCACAAAATCCCGTAAAACGAAACTAAATTGGAATCCCTGTATGGATCAAACTAATTGAATTAGTTTAAAATGAAATGTAAGATATGGAAGTAGCATCAAAGAAGGTTCACAAGAGTAACACTGTTCACTGCATTAAAAAGGACTAGACTATCTGTACTAACCCACAGGAAATTAAAAACGCTTCTGAGACTGAGGAGGAAGCTACTGCAGCAATTATGACAAGAAATGTTCTTGCAGCTCAGATGTCCACACTTTATGTGCCACCTAAGCATGATAGTGATAAATACGGCCCATGAAAAGGAAGATGATTTACTTGGAAGATCTGTCACGTCATTTTACCTAACGACAGTAAGAATTGATACTATTTTGAGGGGTCAATCTTACGACGTATTTGTGGTTGATGTTTTCCTATCACCTACCTTGCTACATAAGATTCACTCCAGCAAAACTACAAGTTACTGAGTCCGACCTTCATAGTTGAAGAAACAAAAACGTTTTGGAAGCGGCTTTTTACAGTATAAGAACACTATTATCCATTAAAAGTCAGCTTTCCTTCTTAAGGAGCTTTTACAAGATGCAAAGGACATAAGCGACAAACAAATGTTGTCATTACCTGCTATTTTGCGTGTATCTACATTAAAGAGGAAACAACATAAAGAGTTCCAGCAAACTAAAGCTTTCTTCTCATTTGGAAAAAACTTAGTTGTATATGTACCCTATGTGAATCCTTTCTGATATACAATTTCTGCTCTTAATGGCAGTGATATAGCTAGGTCGTTTGGTAAAATGATCTGATGAGAGCTGCAGAGTTCAGTTGAATGCAAGAACAATGGCATTTAACTCTGAATGAACCAATAAAAATGCTGGACTGTGGGCCCAGCAGAGTCTATACGGTGCCATCTACTATACTATACATGATTTTGCTTAGAAGAATAGTATGATTTATTCCTTAGCATATTTCAACATTAGAGCTATAAAGAACTGGTCAGTAGTATGCAATTTGGAGAGCCTTGCCACAAGACAGCAAAGCAGTTACGGGGCTTCTTGTCCAGATTCACTGCAAAAACGCAATCATTGTTTTTTCTATGTAGACATAAGAATACAAAACATATCATAGTCAAGATTGATCAATTAGGAGGGGTTACTTTTGTCAAATGTGCAGGAAAGAAACCGTACGCATAATACACTGGACGACTACAATGGAAGGTAAGAAACAGCGACACGTGCAGGAACTACTTGCGATGCAGTCAAAACCTCCTTCTTCCAGCTCCCAACGGATGAAGGGGAGACTTCTTACTCAAATAAAGTAACAAACAGAACGACAACGATATGTTCGACAACATTGACTGTAAGCTAGCAAATTTGGCACTGCACTATATTGGTTAACGTTACAAACCTCTTCCAAATCATAGCCACGGTCAGAATCCACATGCGCCACTTGATGCATTCTTGTATCCAGATAAATTATTTGCCAATAACAGCAGAGCCAATTGAATACCCCATATGTAAAGAATACCTTGATAATTTACTGGACATCATGGTAGATCTAGATTGTTAATTCTGATGGAGCAGTTCATTCAAAACTATGTCATAATCTTTGAAGGAATAAAGATCTATACTGAGACGTAACCTTGCTGATGGGCAGAATCCAACAACTGCGTGTCAGACAAAGACTTCAAATGGCATAGTTGTTGGATTAGCAGATCAAACTTTTGAAGGACGTCACTATTATTGATGCATGAGTACATAATGAGTGCTATGATTACTTGTCCAGTTCAGGATTGAGGAAATGATACCTGGTCACACTAACATAGCACCAGAATTGCAGTATTTGCTCCAAGAAAAGAACCATACTCAAGCATAACGGAGAAAATTATCAGTTCACTAGAATTTCGAAGCATTCCTACCAATCTAATCAAAGCAGAATATATTTCTGGAGCAGGCATGTCCGTCGCCTGTCTCAGAAATGATCTCTCAGTGCTTGCAATGATATATGCTGCAGGAGAAATAAAACATAGGTAGACATCCTCAGTCCAAGAGGAACATGCTGAACCTGATCGGATCTTCCAATCACTTAAAGTAATAGTTATATTGTGGCTATCAATGTGTTTATTTACATTTTCCCAAACAACACGGTCATACAGCGTTCCAAAAACTGATAATGAGAGGTTCTTTGTAAAGTATTTAATGTTTAGTTGATACACAGATATTCAATGACATAATTGATTAATAATGAAACAAATGAAAAAGCAGGGTTTTTTTGGAACCGGCTTTACCGCAAACTCCCAGGCAGTTGATACATTGATTCTATCCATAAACACAGTGAACACTAGAAAATGTTTGATGGGTTGCTTATTTCAAAAGCAAACCCCAAACATAAAAAAATCAACTCAAAAATCAAGATCATGTAAAAAGTATAAAGTACTTGCTGATAGGGTATGGTGTCAATTTATTTGAAACATGATCACCAAAATGTTTACAAGTTGGTGTTTTAATACATAACTCTATACTAAAAGATAAGCCCAATGTTCTTGCCACCTGGAATGTCTTATTTGATACCTTTCTCAACTTGAGACTTAAAAGCAACAGCATATAATTGTTTGAGCCGATCGAAAGGATAGAGCTCAAAAATTGCCTTAGCAACGGAAATTTGTATCTTCACGGCAAGAAAACAGAGTACTCCATCTGATCGTTGCGAAATCTGTCAGTTTTGAGGGGCATTTCAGCACCTAACAACTACAGTTCTGTTAACTCCCGCCACAGCCTGAGATTTGAGAAGGCATTGGTTAAAAATTGTCAAACCACTGAATCTGGATCAATCCATGAGATTGACAGATTTGAACAGCAAACGTTGCGAGGAAGCAAATGGTGAATAGCAAGGAAATCTCAAACGACTCATTACCAAGTACCTTGGAAGATTAGAAGTTATAATCCTAATGCATCATTCAAACATAATTACGACTGGAGATACAAAATATTCAGTTCCAAAAAGGGCAGTTTCTCGTTCCATAAGTGCAACCATGAAGAAGTTAACGCGTCTCCTTCTCCAGTCATTTCGATTCAGCGATGATCCCAAAAGATGCACGTGCTCTCAGTCTGGTGATATGGGCTTATAAAAAAGCAATTTACAGCGTAGATTGATTTTGATTTACAACTATATTTTAATGCCATCTGTACGTTTGCAGGACGCAATTGTACCTCACTGACTACGCAATATCTTAATAATATTCACACAGGAAGAATACAAGGTTGATTACTTCTAACAAGAACTGAATCTACAGAGAATGATTTAAAATGAAATTTCCGGTTATTTCTCAATATGTTGCCTCTGATAGGTTTTACTTTGCTTTACTTAGGTATGCAGTTTGTATCAGGTTGTTAGCCATATGTGAGCCAAGGTAACAACATTTTTTTCAATTGGGTCATTCCATCATGCAACATCCGGTTATTTCTCGAAATATTTCCTTGTCTTCAATTGATTCTCATTACACAAAGTCCTAATTCCAACTTCAAAATTTAGGTCCTTTGCTTAGGTAGTTAGGCTATCCACCCAGTCTATTACGATATAAACAAAAATACTTACGAATTCAAATACATCAGTATACAGTACAGTATCATAGACAGAATGGGTGCAAAGACATTAGTATAGACAGAAAGATTGGGGCCAATCTTTGCAGATCAGAACAAACAGACATATTTTCCGAGACAAAAAGTAAGAGCAAATCCTTTGGAGATTACAGAAGGCTTTTTATTCAGGGGGACCACCACATCTTTCGGGATAAGGAGAGATCAACAAATCTTGTCAGTTAAAAGGGATGAACACCACTTTGGAAATTGAGTGACCGACTCCTCCTAGAAGGGCTAATGATATTTGGAAAGTATACGAGATAAAAAAAAACAAAAAACATTTGTAGATTTGGTGAGATCAACGCACCTTTGGAGAATCAGAGACACCAAAAAATCTTCGATTGAGAAGAATTAACATACCTGTCGAGAATAATCGGGGAAACTACATTTTTGAGATTAGGAGACACCTATAAATCTTTGAGGATTCAGAACGATAGACGTGTCACATTTTTGGAGAATAAGAGACACTAACAAATCATCGATGATTGAGGAAGATAACCATAATGTTTGAGAATAATCGAGAAATCCACATTTTCGGAGATCTAAGGACACCGACCAATTTTTGACAAATAGTAGAGACATTTATATTTTTTTAAGGTTACGAGATATTAAAAAAAGACATATCTGAACCCTAAGAGGGACTAACCCTTCAACAGAAATGAAAAAAGAACCAATACAAAACTCAAGATTAGGGGAGACCCAATATTCTTTCCAATTATAGACACATATACAACATTTTGAATTATGAGAGATCAACAAATCTTTCTAATTTAAAAGAGCTGAACATATATTTAGGTATCAAGAGAGACGGACGTATTCATACAAATTAAGATTGTTAGCAAATTTGCAGTGAAATATCTTTTGAAATCTTGAGAGACAACAAATCTGTCTCCGTAAAAAAGATATGATCAAACTTTGCCGGATAAAATATATCAACAAATATGTTTAATTGAGAGAGATATTAATCAATAATCGTATATAAGCAAGAGAAAAAACATTATTTTCACTGAATAAACATGAATTAATCCCCCGAATTTTAATAAACAAAGATTTACAAATATTTAAATGATGAAGAGATGCAATCATACATCAATAAATAAAGATACATATAAATAATATAATAATATGAACAAATATAGAGAGTAAAAGAAGAGGAAGAATACGTTCTTTGAAGGAGAGAGATTCAAGTTGATTTCCTCCAAACATACAAAGTGTTACCAAATCGTTCGGGGAACTTGATGTGCAAAATTGCTCCCTCAAACAAAAAAGGAATTGATAGAAAATAAAAATATTTTTCTCGATGATATGACTTCAACAACCACAACGCTCCCCTCCATTAGCAAGGCTTGGTTCTACGCCCCCTTATATCCTCAACAAGATGAATAGTTTTACTTGGATCCTGCAAATATATGAAAATATATTATGTTCATTATGATATGATGCAGACGAGAATTCATCAAATGATTAAATAAATCCGTTTTTTTTCCTTTGGGCTTGTAACCTCTCTTGAAATTATTCACGCATTTTAGGAAGGAGCGTGCTCCCAGTCAAGAACCACTGATCTAGATAGTAGTCAGCTCAGATAAAATGATTAACATTCGATTCATGGTATAACCTTTTTTTTTTTTCATTTGAACCAATTTCTTTCTGTACTCGGCAGCTACCTTAGCCATGTGATAGCTTTCAGGTCGCTTCTGACGATATTACTGTGTCATCCACTGACAGCTGTTTTGTTGTATTGAAACTCTTCAGTGTGGCTATAGACTATCCATTATCCCATCCAGTACCACGAGGTAGGATTGAAACCTTCGCTTCAGACCCAGAGGCCGGTATCATATACATAACGAGAGACAAAATGCTGGTAACTTAAAAGATGATTGGATTGATCACTCCATTCAAGTCCCTCAACTTTTAGTTAGCACCTCGTACGAAAGTAAACATAGTTATTTGCACAGTACGTGTGCATGTCTTCATGACTAAGTGTACTTGAAACTCATAAATATTGTATACGTAGAATTTGTTTCACGAGACGGTGTTTGTTATAAGTAAAACGCGCCAATTTATTGTAATTTTTTTATTCTGCAAACCGATTAGCTAAATTGTCCTACAGTTCGTAATCTCCTTCAGACAAGACGTCTGGTAAAACATTTTAAGTGCTTAGATCACTGAGGAGCTTATTTTTTTCCCCCATTCTCCCTACGGATAATCTACTTGAGAGCGAAGATAATACTTTTCGCGAGTCTAGAGCAACGAATTGACTGGCATCAGTGTGCATCTTTATATATTAATTATGAAGAATGTAAAAAAAGATATGAGCACATCGAGATATTCATCTAATATGTTCTGCGTATCTATCTATCTAACCCTCCCTCTATGTATCTATGTATCTATGTATCTATCTATTTATATATATATATATATATATATATATATATATATATATATATATATATATATATATATATTATCATCAACTGTATAAGTCTATTGTCCTCATATGTATATATATGTGTGTGTGTGTGTGTTTCAACAGTACAATCAACATATGTACATATGCATGCATACGTATACACACACACACACACGGATGCACACACACGTACATATATATATATATATATATATATATATATATATATATATATATATATGTATATATATATATATATACATATTTACTCTGCTTGTCTGAGTGGTGGCAAATAAATAACGGGTTATTATGAGAAGAGGAAAACCGTGTAGCGCCAATTTTTTATCAGCAGAATAGCCTGTCAATCTTTGAAATCAGAACCCTAAATCCTTGCTTTAAGATGGAATAGAGAAATCTTTACCGCAACTAGCTGGAGAAAAAATATCCAGTTAATTCAGCCACGAGGCATCACACACATGTTGAAGATATTCAGCAACTATTGATACTTATTAGCCAAAAATACCTGCGTTCTTGGCTGCGATTCCCAGCTACATCGAGCCCATAGCCGTGGAACATTCAATCACGACTCAACTACATATAGCTTTGATAAATTAGATTGAAGGCAAATTGGTAGTTGTTTTTTCTGTAAATAGTAGGAACTTCTTACAAAACACCAAATCAGTTTACCTCTTAACTTACTTCAAACAAACTGAAAAATGACAGTCGATTTAAATAAATACTGTCGTTTTTGTAAATATGATTATTCTGTTCGGTTACATATATCCATTTTCTCCCACATAATAGCTGCGTTGAAAGAAGAGAGTAGACCTAGAATAAACGAGATGAGAATTTCGGTTGAAAGCAGTTATTCGGGGTTTTGCATTACCTGAGGACTGTTTAGCTCAAGGGTCAGAGCATCGCTACACTGAAACGACTACCCTATCGGTGGCCGGTTTGATTCTGGTAGCAGCCCCATTTTCTATAATTGTTTAATCTATTTACGCAGCCTAGGGTGAGTGATACATTGACCTGGTAATGACAGGTGATCATTTTTCAAATGAGTTTTTTATATAATAAAACGCAATCTGAAATCATCCTGTAGGATCACATATATCCATTTTTTAATACATACCTATGTAAATAATATATACATAAATATGCATATGCCTCTATGTACGTACACTTTGATATAAAAACTCAAATTAAACATATATGTGAGAATCACTGTCATATAAACACACACACACACACACACACACACATATATATATATATATATATATATAGAGAGAGAGAGAGAGAGAGAAGGACGGATAGTGTTTGTTATTTGGCTTGTTTGGGTGTATGAATCTTATACACTCCCAAACGGCTGCACTCGAGGAGCATCTAATTTGTTCGTTGGAAAAACTTGACCCCATGATTAACATAGGAAAGATTGATATATATTGATATATTCATAGAAATATGTGTACACACATGTATATATATATATGTTAAGTCACCAATTGAATTTTGACCGGAAATTTTCACCGTTCGGTTTTCACTTTATGTGATCAATATTCATCACTTGATCAAGCGCACTGATAAATATGACATTATGTTGAAAATTAGATATTTTAGATTGGCCTGGCATCTGGCTTCTGTGGGTCTGTCTGAGAGAGTGTGTGCAAGTGTACCTACCCATCATTCAATTATTCAATTCTACCTCTATATGATATCCAGGGCTACAATATATATATATATATATATATATATATATATATATATATATATATATATATATATATATATATATATATATATATATATATATATATATATATATATATCACTTGATCAAGTGCATGGACAAAAAAATGGGCTTATGTTGAAAAATAGTTATTTGTAGTCCATGACAAATGTTTTATTCTTCTATATTCTTCCATTCTTAAGCCATACGCTTACTGATGTTTGTCCACACGCATGCGTTTATACGTAAACACGCACACTATAAATCAATAGCTTTGCTACACAATTATACAAATGTTTTTGCATCTTAAGGCATCGTCATGCGGATGAAAAGATAGTTTTGGATTCCTATTCAAAACGCTTTTTGGGGGTACGTATCTTCCCATCTATTTTCCTGAGTTACTTCATCTATCATGCTTTATCTTTTTTTTTCTCGTTCTTTCATTTAATATTTTTTTTGTTCGTAATATTTCAACTTCTTAATTTTGCTATATCCTTTTTAGTCGTTGATTTTAGCTTTTTTCTAGATATTTACTTCGTTATGTTAACAGTTGTGGATTTTTTAGAGGTTTTCGATATTAAACAGATTAATCAGTATGATGGTAATTCTTAAGGTTTTCAGTTCATTAAATAAAGGATGGTATTTGTTAGTGCTATATAAAACACGTTTTTTTTAAAACAAACCAAATTGGATATATAGCATAGTTTATCAGTATATATACCCTAAAATTAATTATATCTTGAAAGTGACCATACCATAATGACAAATCATTTCTTATATTATTCTGTGTAGCATCGTATTTGTCAAAGATGATTGATTCATTCACGTATGGATGGGCATTTCAGTTTTGCATCGAGTGTCAGAGTACTTTGCCTGGAAGTGTCGATTCTTCTGCTAGTGTAGCTTCTGTGAAATAATTTAAAAGTTATGAATTAATTGAAAAGTGTAAAAACGAGATATATATATATATATATATATATAGGTAGAAGTGTATGTTGCAAAGTGGGTGTATGAATCATTCATGTGTGAGTATGTGCGTGCATGCGTGTGAACTATGCAACGAAACAAAGTTCACATGTCGATTAAATGTGTGGGTGTGTAAACACGTATGCTTGTTCGTGGTTTGATTTCCCCCAGGCTAAGAAAGGGTCCAACATGGTCACAGGTCGAGAGACTCTAAATCTCTGTTGGTTATGTGCCTGGTTTTATAGACATCATTGCAACAGAAAAGCACACAAATTCTTTATAACTTATCTCATTAGCAGTAAAAAAAATCTTTTCTCCGGGAATGGCCAGATGGTTTTATCATATCTAAAATCCGTTAGAGTCAATCTCAGAAAACTCTGCAAAAAATTGTAAGTTCTGCTGGGGGTTTGATTGGTCCATTTAAACTCGTGTGACAGCGTTGTTGTGGACCTAAAAATGAGTTTGTGTCAGTCCTGCTCAGAACAGTTGGAGGGTGAGCTTCACATTTCTCTTGGATGGCATCGCTGCTTCGTAAGAAGGCAGAGAAAAAAGAAGCGAGGAAGAACAGGAGAGGGTACTTGATTACGGAAAAGATGAAGTCCACGGAATAAATTGTAGAATATGCTATAGCAGTCAAAATGAGAAAATCAGAATTTTGTATTCGAGCAAGACAGTTAGGTTTCAATTTTTGTTGTACCATGATTATGACTAAGCAACTCTGATAATGATTCACAGTATGCGCTTTTCGGAAACGAAAATAGAAGTGTTTTGTATCTCTCTATCTAGTGCCTTTAAAAAATAGAGAAGTACCTATCATTTTTGGAAGCTTGAGATAAATAAAATAGTTCTTCGTTTCACAAAACGATGACACGATTGAATTTTTCAAAAGTGTATAAGCATTTTAGACGCAGATCTTTCCATAGGCAGAAAAGCAACACCGGTGGAAGAATTATGTTGCTAAAGACCAAACAAGTATTTTTCCATATCTCAACCTTCGGATGTCTGTCCGTAGAATCTCTTTCTCCAACTCATGATATCTACTTTTTTTTTCGTTCCTTGATTTCCCTCGTGTCACCCACGGTCTAGCTCCTATGTCTTAGGAGGTTGCACATGAAAATGAGAATCACACACACACTCACACACACACACATATATATATATATATATATATATATATATATATATATATATATATATTAAGGCTCCCTTATTCAGGGTTGAGCACTCTTCAAGTGAGGTAACTCGTTCATTATAAGCTTATGCAATGCTCTTCCAACTTAAGAATAGAGTACTCTGGTGACTGGGGAATTTATGCATGAGTAAATATATTGTTTCAATCAACCTTACTGGGTCTGATACGAAAATTTCGATCCTACCTCGTGGTACTAGATGAGATAATGGATACTCTAGAGCCACACTGAAGAGTTGTAATATATATATATATACTTCGCGTTTTATATAAGTGGATTCTTACCTCAATAGATTGAATTTATGGACATTAGATGAAAATAGGACCTTGATTGGTTTTGTATAATCGTGTATCTGTACCTCGCCCGAACTCGACTGCCCCGAACCGAATGGTTGCGAACACACTGCCCTCAATGATAATGGATCTTTTTATTTGCTTTTTAAAAATCGCCCAAGCGCCCTAATCATCTCATCTTCCATATTTTTAAATCGATCCCCACCCACAACATAGCATACTGCCTGTGACAGCATCTACTGAATGACTAACCTGACCCGTTTTTTCAATCAATAGTTCATGGTTCTGATTGTACTGGTATAATCATCGAAGTAACTTAATTTCACCACCACCACAGCTTAATTACGAAGTAAAAATGAGCATGTATGGATGGCAGTGATTCATGATTTCCCTTGGAATGATAGTTTGTTCAGCTTTTTCGTTATCATATCGTTGATCTTTGTATATTATTAAATGAACCACACAAACTAATCCATTTTCTGACGTTCTGGAAAACCTATAAATAATCGAAGGGATATTAATAAAATCAGCCACACTTTCATGTTTGGTAATTAAATATTTAATCACCTACAATTATTTTTGTTACTTTGATGCGTCAGGTCTGAAAATTGATTGTTGGGAAGGTCAACAAGGTTAATAAATTTATGTACGGAAATATGTTTTGTGTGAGTACGTATATGATTAATTAAGTTATACATAC
This sequence comes from Thysanoteuthis rhombus, assembly GCA_963457665.1. Taxonomy (NCBI): domain Eukaryota; kingdom Metazoa; phylum Mollusca; class Cephalopoda; order Oegopsida; family Thysanoteuthidae; genus Thysanoteuthis; species Thysanoteuthis major. The sequence goes on from OY735201.1 coordinate 56,243,637, forward strand.
ACACACATATATACATAAATATATAAAAACACACACGCATACACACACACACACATACACATATATATATATATATATATATATATATATATATATATATATATATATATATATATATATACAGGCAAAGGGAACAGACATAATGTAATAGGGTAGCAATTCTATTATTCCACCATATTTAAAGCTATATTATAACTCATTTTTTTTCTTCATGAGATAATATATTGAAATATATGCATATATCTTGATGAATTCATTTGGAAAAAAATTTACAACAAATATTTAGCTTTGCAATATTATTAGATTGATTAACAAATCCAAAACAACCTCACCCTCATTGTTGATTTCATTCCTTAATTAAGAATTTTTTGGATTTTTTGGAGAAAAAAAGGAATTGTTGAAACCCTGATGAGAGGAACAGGCATTACTTATGTAATAATAGTATGTATTAGCATGAAAATCTTATGTAGCAAAGTTTTGAACAGTCATATGTGTATATGGATGCATATGTTTGACTATGTACATGTGCTCTCTCTCTCTCTCTCTTTCTCTCTCACTCTTTCTCTCTCCATATATATATATATATATATATATATATACATGCACTCTAAAAGTACTTATTGATGTATATGTATGGAAGTGTATACTTATACATGAATACATACATATGTTCATATATTTAGAAACGTAAAGTTTATCGGCGAATATAACCACACATGTATGCATTATCAATTCACTACATACGTATCTATAAGTTGCAGCAATAGACAAGTTCCGTTTCATTGATATTTTCAATACTTTGGCCTCAACCCCTTGACCTAGAAGAAGTCGGGTGAGTGCTGCTATATTTTGCAGTTTACCAAAATTTTAGGGCTTTACCAATTCAAACGTATGCATGAGCGCTCTACCAACCTGAATCTTCCTTCACGTATGGGAATTAACTTGTTTTATTGCTGATCCTTGCACCCATATAACATACACGTTAGCCTACATACAAACTCTTTTTAATAAGTAATGACTACTTATAACTTCATTACTATTTTCATTACTTTTTCCTATTGTGTTCTTGGAATAAATTAATTGATACTTTTTTTATCTCCAGTCTTTATCTTCTCCCAACCACTACATTTATACTTTTCAATGAAATAGCCACCACCACCCCAAACCAACTGGCCTTATTTCTAAAAAAAAAAAAATAATTACCCCCAAGTTGAACATAACATTTGCGAACAGACTCGAGGCGGGAAGTTCAGACTAATATGAGTGATATATCATACGTATCATCACGTTATGTCGTCTGCATGATATGCACATCCCAAATTCTGTAGATAGGTTGCATCCTGTTTTTCATACACTTTTTACTGTGACAAACTGCGATTTATCGAAAATAATGTACTGTTATATGAAGAAAAAAATAGATGAAAAACATATAATCACTGACATTACTAGCTGCAGCGATAGGTTCCAATCTAGCTCTTATCTGGAATGCAGATACTGCCAAACCCTTTATATACTATGTGTCTTCCAGTACATGAACATATATGATAAAGTTTGATGTATCAATCAGACAAGATAAGAGATTACTAACAATAACTTACTACACAATATTTTACTGTTAATACAAGAGGTTAAAGGATGGATAGGAGATGTGTTCTTACTGTAGACCTTAGCATCCTCAAAATATGGTTTTCTTCCTTCTCTTATCAATTTGGGGACTTCCACTTTTTCACTTGAATGCAACATTTTGCGGTCGCTCTCCAGTATATCGGAATAGCCAGAATCGCTAATCTTGTGTTTTGGAACCGTTATTAAATGAATAATTTTTAATCATATTTGGCGTTGACTGTAGGTAACTTAATCCGTGGATGGAGGGTATCACCGTATATATCATTTCTAATCATACAGATAGAGAAAGAGAAATGGACAGAGAGACAGTCAGTAAGATGATATATAACTGTGTAGGGTATACATATATATATATATATATATATATATATATATATATGTATGTAAGTATGTATGTATGTATGTGTGTGTGTATATATATACATATATATATGTGTATATATATATATATATATATATATATATATATATATGCATAGCACTCTATGAAATAAATCCATCACATTATCATAATATCATTAGACATTGCTTAATATTATATCATGTTATATTACACACTTGATTTGTACTATATGTACTATGTACATATATATTCATTTATATGTATTGAGAAAAGCAATCAAATAGTATAAACGTATGGGAATTGGCATGTTATTATTGTATAAATATGTATTTACATAAACATACATGGATATATATTTGTATGTAAGCATAAGCACTGCTGTACTATGTTAGAATATGACAACTGTATTCATACGATTAACTTTTTAAAAGTTATAACAAATGTTTAAGAAGCGTTATTTAAAAGGCGTGATTTACTTCGTCATTGTCAAAATAATGTTATAATTCAATAAGACGATGGATAGGTGCAAACATAATCACACTGAAATAATAGTGATTCAGACGGTGATATAGACTAAAAAAAATAGAGAACCTAATTTTGAAAGAGAGCGGGATGGTAAACTACACGTGGAAGCAAATTGAAGAGAAGAAACGATAGCATAAAAGATAAAAAAGGAAAATTCGAATAGAATAGGCAATTGGAGGACATCTAAAAAAGAGTGTAAAACCGAGATGGATTTCTTTGTTGAACAGTTGGAAAGGAAGAACAAGAGAACAAAATGAAGAATGTATGTAAGTTTGTATTTAAAAAAATGGGGAGTAGAAAACAAAGGAGGAAAAGAGTAGAAAAAAGAGGAACAAAATGAAGTTGAAAGAAAAAGTTGTTATTTTATGAAAGAAAGAAAGGAAGGAAGAAAAAAGACAGAAAGAAAAGAAAGAAAGAAAGAAAGAAAGAAAGAAAGAAAGGCAAAGCTTGATAAGTGATAGAGCAGAAAATGAAGTAAAGAAGTAAAAGGAATTGATGAAGAAAATAGACAGAAAAGTTTGAGAGTTGAAAGGAAGGAAACAATTAAAAGAAAAGGAAAGAGATGAAGAAAAATGAAAAAGATGGGAAAGAAGAAAAGGAAACAAGTGAAGAAAACGATGTAATTTTGTATAAAAGCTAAGGGAGAGAAAGAAAAAAAACAATGAAGGAAGAGAGAGAAAAAACAGGAGGTAAAAGAAAAGACTGAGAACGAAAGTTTTTTAAAAAGTAGAGAAAGCAAAAAGAAAGAAAAAAAGAAAAGAAATGAAAAAAACACACAGAACAAAGAATTAATACGAAAGAGAAAAATAAATGAAATGGTATTTACGAAATCAACCAAAAATCAAATTTAAATTTAATAAAGTAGGAAAACGAAAGTGCCAAACATGCTGCAAAAAAAAGGAAGCATGAATTTAAGAAGAAAGACCGAAAGAGAGAAAGAAAGAAAAAGGAGAAACTGAAGGATGAAAAAATAAAAGGAAAACGGGAGACAATAGAGAGAAGCATATAGAAAGAAAGAAAAGAAGTAAATAGATATTCACTAAGTTTAGTTTAGTTAGGTAGAAGGTCTCAATAGTGGAAAGTTCAGTGAGGAACTCACGAGTCAATGATCCAAAAATAAGAAAAATATGTCTGGCTACTCACACAATAGAAAACATCACATTGTCTTTTTATAGCATGCTGTGTTGGGGATAATCAATCAAATAGATTTGGTAGGGGAGTGATCAACGAATGATTCACTTCTATCTTGTTTTGTGTGATAGTGATCACTAAAACTGTCTAAATTATTCAAATTATACTCGTCCAAAAACAAGCGTGGTTGAGGGGCTGATTTGGCAAAAAAGCATAAATTTAAACACTAAGTTGGAACTATTCAGTTTTTTATAGTTTTTTTTTTTGTTTTTGTTGCTTATTTTTATTCACATAAGTAGTATATCTTCAAATTACCAGCCTTCTAGCTCCCAGTCTGGCCTGTACACTTAATACTTACACGGTCAGCAAACCAGATCAATTAAAGAACTGAAGAAACCTATATTGATTGTTTTGGTGACAATGTCTGTTGACGGTCTCTAAATGAAAGAGGGAACAATAAAAAGAATGCAGCGAGTGGAAAAATATGAAACAAGAGTTTGGCAAAGAAACAAAAAACATTAACAATTTGAAAAATCAGAAAGGTGAAAATTGAATCTTTTGAAAGCAAAGATATTACAAATACATAAGCATCCGCCAATAATAGAATTATAGACCTGTTGGCTTGACAATAATGGCAATAAAATCACACCTGAACGGGGAAAATGAAGCGTTATGTCTGATTAGTCTAGGTCATCTGAATAAAACAGACGATTCATACGATCACATACACTTTTACATGTCTATGTATGTTGAGCCAGAGAGAAAGATTGAAACTTGCACGCGTGAAATAACTTGTTGTGTATCCAAGGCTACAAAATACTCACATAAAAAGAAATGTATATATTAGGAATAAATAAGTAAGTATATAAGAACGTCGAAATGTAATTCATTAATATTTTCTGTCCTACTGTTGTATTAGGTTGTGACACAAGAATTGTCGGTTATCTTTTGCATCATATAGAACATAACAAAGTGAAAGATTTTCTGATATAATTGTTTTTTTGCTGATTAATAATATATACAAATACAATTCGTTATTTTTTGGAGGTCTCTGGGGTCTTCTTGAGTATATATTATTGCTCTTAAAGTGTTATGCAACGGTGTATATCCGAAAAGATTGACTCATTTTCAAGTACGATTTCAAATAATAACGCTTACGCTGCTGCTAACGTCACGGAGGTATTCTGAGTGAACACTGAAATAACCGAATTGCTCTGTAACATTGCCTACATCCACAGCTCTCACTTTATTGTGTCTGAGCTTAGAGACCTGGGAGATGATACCTTGCAGATTTTTCACACCCATCTGACAGTTTTTTTTGGGGGGGGGGGGTATTATCTGTTCATGCTTTCGGAATTCCATCAATGCTATAAACCGTAACTTGTTCTTTTAATGATTTTTTTTCTTACCATTTAACGTAAAAAGTATTCGATCAGTATAAAGTGATTAATGCCCCAAATGTGTCCTATTTTGATTGAATGATTGTCGTTCTAAGTATCCTCCACCCTACTGTTCAAACGACGGCATTTTATGTGTAGCAGCCCATTAGCTTCTTGCCGTACAGAAACCGTTGATATCTACGAGCCATTAATTGATTGAAGATTAATCAGACCAATGGAAATTCCACGGATATTAACAACTAAGATATCAATAATCTTTGTGTCGTTTTGTTACCAAATATCCTGTTCAAAGAAGCCTTTCTCGTATCAACTTCAGATGGCCTTATCTTTTCATATCATATTCTGTTATTGCTCTTGTATCATTTTTTCCTTTGTCATGCTATTGTTTTAGATCTATGAATCAAACACAGGATTCACTTATGAGCCGTATCTTATGATATTCGACTGTCCTATAATATAATCAGCGATGGCCTTTGTGTCGTAGTTAAAAACATAAAATATATGGCATTTACATCAGCTGTATCCTATAACATCATTTGGCTTTTCCCTTCAATATGGTTTAATAGATGTGTCACACTATATGACACATCTGACAATATTACATTGTTTATACAACTAAAATCCTCGCAAGCAAGTGGGAAAGAATTTTTTCAATTCCATAACATCTGCCAGAATACCTCATTCAGTTCTGGAGTAGCTAATATTGTAATCCTTGTGGTAGCAACTGACTCATAGAATTTAAGAGGGTACATAAATACTTCTGTCTCAATCAAAATTCAAAGGTTGTGAGGTTCTGAAATAATAAAATATTAAAAAAACGTTTATATTTATGATGATCCATTACGGTAGGGTAATTCAACCAAATAATTGTGCATTTTGTGATAAAAGCTTATAATTTGGCACACTTCCAGTGACAACTGTTTTCAGATCAATTTCCTTATTAGTCATGGATATAATATGATATATAATTAATTGATTTTTCTACGTAGATAGCCATTTGGATTATTTAGTAATGGAAAATTTGAAATGGTGACCATGGCTCAGATGCAAATTGTATTTGCAATAAAGTAGAGTAGACGATGGTGCAGAATTCAAATTCAAAAGTTTTTAACTGCCCATTAGTCCCTTTCATCTCAAATTTCAGGACTAAAAATCATAATAACAATAACCACCAAAATCAAAGGTCTGTCACAGGAAAGTATATTCATCACTCCCCTCCACAAAATAGAGATGGCTCTGCAGTCGTTTTTGCACTTGTGCTGCCTATCACAATCATCCTTACATTTGCTGGAGTCAAGTTCATAACTGTACTGGTTAACATCTCGCAGAACTGAAGATTCATAGTACCCCTCTGATGTCTTTGACAAGTCCCATCTACATGATGAAGGTAAAAAAATGAACTGGAAGAAGTTACAACCGGTAGACATTTTTGAATGCCTGCCGTGCTCGAGATATTGAAAAGTCATGAATGCCCAGTATCCAATGTTCTGTTATGCATCTGGCTATGGTTATCAGATAATATTTTTCTTTTTTCCACAAAATGTCCATTTTCAGCAAAGCAGTCACATTAATTAAGAACAGTGTCAGGCTCAGTTCGTGCCTCAGCTATAGATTAAGCCCTTTGTGGCACCCCCTACACTTTAAGTTAGGGATTAAATACGGAACCCTTCTTTTGGTTTGATATAAAAAAAACGTCACTTCTTTTGTCTCTCTTCCTACATTCTTCGTGCTACCTACTCCTCAACTAGAACTACTAGAACAAAGAAAAATTGGTGACTTTTCTACGTGAATAGATTCGATAAAACTTTCGGATGAAATTTCGAAAATGAATCTATAAAAGAACACGCTCTCAAAATTTAAATTCAACCCTCGAAAATCGAGAAACTTCATTCCAACAACGAAAAAGATCTTCAACAATGACTCTTTCTACATCTTCATGCAAAAGTTTTTTCTGCAAAATGGCTAAAAAAAGAATCACTTATTTTAACGCAAGATTTCAGGAAATCATTACACGTTTCCACACAACAACAGATTCTTCATCAAGAATATGCGATCATCCAAAAATAGACACGTTTCTTTGAATTCAGCTCTGATCATCTGACCAACATATTTTTGTGGACACCGACTATTACTATGAGTACGACTATCGCAGACATCTTCTACGCGAACATTTTGCACACACGCGCTTCACTGAACACTATTACCAATTAACCAAGCACTGACACACGTTCACTTGACCAAAATTTCCATACATATGTACAATACTGCTTCACTTGCTGTCTACAGCAACACAGTAATATTTACATGATCATCCTTTTTTTGTAATAATTTGCTACAGTTTTTTCTCACCCAAACTTTTCATTCACATACACGAACACACAAAGATTTCCCTCACAGTATTCACCTGAAAACAGAAGCATTTGTTTTTAATCTCGAAAACTAAATGAACATTTTGTTTCACAATTCTATTTGACCTGACAACCAAACCTTCACTGACACATTGTAACTTTTTATGATTGATTTTTGTGAAATTTTTTGTTAATGATTTAGTTCCTTCATGTTGTTATAACCTTCTTAGATTTCTAACTACTTTCTTTTACCTCTCTATTTCTTAATTTTTTCAATTCATACCTGTCTTCATACCCCTTCCTGACTGCTAGGTTGGGATTACTGTAGCGCCCCCTATACTCTAAGTTAGGAATGAAATACGAGATCCTTCTCTGAGCTAGATATCAAAAACGTCACTCCTTTCGATGACCCCTATAAAAGCCCCAGACGCAGATGGTCAAATGCTCACTAGCACCAACACCTCTGCTGGTTACGCTTTGGGCCATGGCACTTGTTGCCGGCTATTCTTTCTCTCCCTTTTCTATTCCCTAAAATCATTATCATTTCGCTGACCTCCCGGCCGATCCGACCTTAACCATTTTTCCGCATTGACTTATCTCTCAACTAACTTTGCCCAGTTCACTTCACCGATGTCGAGGTATTGCACATACGCACGGCTATGCTGCTACGCCACCATGTCAACACCGTCTGCTCCAAGCACGTATACACCTCTCACTCTCGTGAATGAAATGGCAAGGCTTTTTACTATCCAATCGTCACAATAATCTTTCCTAAGTTTCTTTGCTCCGCGAAACATGCTTGGATAACACTCTGTATTCTCTGTATGTCATGGTTTGTCAGCGTCAGAGGATGGCCCCCGAGTCCACGCACATAACTTGTCAGTTGGGCTTGCACACTGAACCCAGTTTCTACGCATACCTTGCTACAATCCGAGCCATACAGATTTACAAGCAGTTGAGACATCTCCACTTCGACTCCAACGCCAGTACGATCAAGGACAAGTAAGCTCCCACTTTCCGCTATCTTTTCTCATCTTTTTATGCGATTGATCAGATTTATGTTATCTTTATATGTATTTCATTTTCTTCCATCATTTGTCATTTTAATCCTTGTATTAAATTTACGTCTTATTTGTCTTTTCAAATCTTTGCAAGAATTCTTTTTTTGTTGTTTTATCTTCGTGTCTAAGTTCAAACTTGGCACGTATTCTTTTCTTCAAGTGACATCAGTGACACCACCAAACCAAAAGGAGACCAAATCCTCACCTCATCCTACATCATGCTCCATCCCTCAACATCTTCGAACTACCCCTTCCTCTAGCATAACCAAGAAGATATCCACGGTTGGCTTAACATTTTCAGCAAAGCGATCTCATTAATTGAGAGGAAAAGTATTTGGCTTAGTTCATGCCTTAGCTATGAATAAATTCCTGCTTGGATTCAAATCTAACGACACTTCTAACTACAGTTCAGCGTTTTTTGTTTTTTCTTTGTTTTTTCTTTGTTTGTTTGTTTATCCATATTCCATACAAGATCAGGAAAGCTCCTAAACAGTCAAATCTCCAACTTCAATAAAGATTTATTGTTGCAACTGGCTAAACATCTTGTTTACAATAAATTCTAGACTCATTTTATGGGTGAATATTCTGTTATCATATTTGCAACGTTTGAATAAAGGTGGATTTTAAGTGACGTTTGATGATGGAAGCTATCAAAACAGGAGCTCAGTAAACGAATGATCGGAGTATAAAAAAAATAAACATACCGTGTAATATCTCAGAATATTTCAACTTCATAATGGGCATGGAATAGAAACGTAAGTTTATGAAGTGGAGATAGAGGAGGGAATTGACAAAAGATTTTTTTTTTCAATTTTTTTTTTTTCGGGCATTTTTTTTGGGGGGGGGGATTGAGTATGCCAATGGGAGGTAAGCCGCAATTAACGCCTCCAGAAATTCCATATCTATTCACTTCCATTTTTTTTATTTCACTTATTTCTACGAACTTCTTCTCATTCGTTTTATTTGCATTGAATGCAAAACACTGATCATCCTGATTACAGGAGAGCAAGCATATCGAAGGAACATCTCGAGGCACCCTGAGAAGGACGAAGATTCTATTTCTTACCAATGGTTTCATGGAACTTTCATCCTGATGAATTTTTTAATCTGTTTCAGATATTCAAAATGCCTCTATTTCTCTCCGTCCTTTTTATTCAAGTTACATTATTTTTATTACATTTTATTTTTATTTCATACTATTTTTGAAAAGAATTCACTATTGAAATATTCATTTCTTTTACTTATCTCTTTTTTTATCCTTTCTTTTCTTGAAATTTCCAGGGGGTGATCACTGACAGAGATACGTGAGCTAACGTAATCATATGGCGATAGATCTTTGTAAGCAAAGGTACTTATATGGCTATACATTTTTGTGGAGTAATGTGATAACATGGCCCTACATCTTTGTAAGCAAACGAACTCAAATGGCTATAAATCTTTGTAAGCCAATGTACTCACATCACTATACATCTTTGAAGGCTAATGTACTCACATGACTATACATTTTTGTTAGCTAACGTAATCACATGGCTGCACACATTTATGAGCTAATGCAATTACATGTCTGTACATCTTTGTTAGCTAACTTGAAAACATGTCTACTCATCTTTGTTAGCTAACTTAAAAACATGTCTACCCATCTTTGTAAGCTAATGTCATCACATGTCTACGCCCATTTGAAAGCTAAAACAATCACGTCTGTACATCATTGTAAGCTAACGTAATTACAAGGCTATCCATCTATTTTTCACAATAGTCAATTTCGTTCCTAGGTCTACATATTAGGTCTCAATCATCCTCTCTTTCAACATTATCCCATTCCTCTCCTCTTAAATCTACATTTTCGGCCCCGACGAATTCAGATATATCCTTGGGGTAAGGATCCTATATCCAATCAGTACTGAAGTCATCCCTCCGTCCATGCAAATTTGTCTCCTCTAGTTCGATAATTGAGCATGATGCAACGAAATTCGGTACTCCTGCATGGTGGCAGCAAAGAAAGATTAGTAATTTCCTCGTCGATAGCGGAATTGCCTCGAAATAGTGCTTTCCTCGCATCATCAATTGATGACAGCAACGGAAAGTTGTGATTTCAGTTTCTGAACATCTTCAGCTTGGGCAGTCTCAATGAGACGCATTTTGTCATTCTTGTAACAATAGCCATCCTACCACGAAGATTAATGGGGATTTTCTGGCCCGTTAAGCTGTCCAATCATGTCCCTAAGAGAACATGCTTCTTTGTCAAAAAGTTTCCCTTTGAAACAGTATGAATAAGGTTTTGAAGTAATGGCACGGCATATCAGTGAACCTCATCTCCAGAAGAATGATTGGATTAGTGAATGATGTTGAGAACGAATTCCATTGTAGTTTTTGGAGGTTGACGATGTTCCCATTC
>OY735201.1:56254665-56339665 GCA_963457665.1 Thysanoteuthis rhombus
TCCCCCCTCATAAACTGAGCCACGATCCATATACTAATTCTACGCTTAAGAATACACCAGAACCCCCACACACACACACACATACACACACATACTCACTCACTCACGTACACATGAATTACATTATCTCTCTCTCTCTCTCTCTCTCTCTCTCTCTCTCTCTCTCTCTCTCTCTCTCTCTCTCTCTCTCTCTCTCTCTCTCTCTCTTGGTTGGTCTAGTCCAACTAATGCCTGACTCTGATCTAGGAGAATAGAGGTATCAAAATAGACGGCGAATATCTGAGCAACCTAAGATTTGCAGACGACATCGTCCTTTTTGCAGAAAACATATAAAGAAAGCAAAAGAGTTAGCCTACACTTGAACTTCAGTGAAACAAAAATCATGTGTAACAATCACATTGAGAATAAGGACATAAATGTCAAAATTGAAGATGCAAAACTGGGGAAAGTAGACTACTATATCTACCTGGGACAACGAAACCCACGAAAGAGGAAGACATCAAGCGCAGAATCACACTAAGATGGAAAGCCTTTTGCAGAGCAAGATCAACTTTCATAAACAAGTTGATCCCAATGATCCTAAAAAGAAGAGTATACAACCAATGCATCCTCCCCGTAGTCACTCATGGAGCTAAAACATGGAATTTAAACAGGAGGCAGATTCGCAAACTGAGAAGCATGCAACGTGCACATGAAAGAATAATGCTCAACCTCACATGAAGTGATCACAAGACAGCACAGTATATCAGTAAGAACACGGGAGTCAGAGACATCATAGAATCTATTAAAAAAATTTAGATGGCAATGGGCAGGCCTGACTGAATGACTGACAACTGATGGACATCACGATTCACAACTGAGATCACATGCGAAACTGAGGCCAACAGAATACAAGATGGAGAGATGAACCGGACAAATTTAGAAAATACTGGCTCCGTGATGTTCCCGATGGAGAAGTATGGCGAATTCTGGGGAAGATCTATGTCCAAGGACAGACATTAAAAGAGTACGACTGCTGCTGCTGCTGCAGCTGCTGTTGCTGCAGCTGCTGTTGCTGCAGCTGCTGTTGCTGCTGCTGCTGCTGCTGATGATGATGATGATGATCTGAGTGAAATGCAAAAAGTGTTGCAACCGTCCCCAGCTTCCCCTATGCCCTTACTACTTAGCCTATTCAACGTGATCATCCCAATCACTTCCTCTAAGCTAACTTTGATGAATATCTGTATCATTCTTTTATTTTTTTCTCTCTTGGTTTAAAAACCGTCTTTGTTATTTATATTTCGCATATCTTTATTTCAATCAAACATGACTCTCACGTCAAAATATGTGACAGTTCATGCTTTGAAGTTTGAAAATAACATTATGCTCAAAAGTTTCATGAAAAATAGATTAAGCAACGGAAAGACTAAGAGAAATCTAGAAATCATAGGAATGGAATTTTAAAAAGCATCTTAAAAATTTACAAACGCAATTATCCCAACTTATACAACGTCATTTTAAACCAATGATCATCGAATAGATATTTCATTTTATCCGAAAGTTTATATATCTAAATATTGTATTCATATTCAGTCTTAGGTATATTTTATATAGAGTCCCATAAATATAATACACAGTAGACACATGTATTCATGCCTCTAACACTTGTACATTTAATGTAATGATTGTTAAGGTAAACGCTGGCATGTGTACATTGTTTGTATTGTATATTCATACATTTACCCTTCTACTTATGTGTGTGTGTGTGTGTGTGTGTGTGTGTGCGTTTGTGCTTGTGAGAGAGAGGAGGGGAAAAGAAAGAGAGAGAATAATAGAGCAAAAAAAAATTGAGCAAGTTGGTTGCTGTAATATTCAGTGATTTATTACCTTTTTTGCGGCTCGACCAATCCCTGAAAATTTAGAATCAGCAAATGAAAAAGTCGAATAAATTCAAAGTTGTCTTGGCTGAAACATCAAGGTTTGATTTACGCTCGAAATAGTCGATTAATCACGCATAAATACTGCATATTCAGCAATTGGCAGAGGAGTTGGTAGAGAAAACCAAGTAGGGCGTGGGTCTGCCATTCAATCCATCCTGATTATTTGCTTAGAAAGATTATCTCGGAACAACCGAAGAGGCACAATCGACTTCAAGCCAGGGAAAATCAGCTTGGAGCGCGTATAATAATTCAATGGCCGGCATGCAGATTTTGAAAGCTAAATCTTCATCGAAATCTCTACAAATTGTGTCTTGTGCTAAATTAGAATGAATTCACAGAAAAAAAAAAGCAGAAATCAATGTCAGCAGTTGCAGTACAGATGAAACTTTTTATTATAAAGTATAAAACCAATTTGATCAGCCAGGGGCAAAGGGTAGTGCTTACTGGTCTCTTAAAATAGGAAATAGGAGTTCAATCTGCACGAGCTACTATAGTCATGTACAATTTTTGACTTCGAAACAATCATATTGAAATCGATAACTGCAGAATATTGCAATTATTATGTTGATGCAAATGTTCCCAACGTCATTTTGTTTAGAAAATCGTAAAATTTTCCTTATGATTCGTTTGACTCTTTTTTGAGTTCGCGTACTGTAGTACGTTGTTTACAAGCCTTCCAAAAATCGTAAGCTAGGAAAATGTGTTCAATATGAACTTACAAAGGAAACATTCAAAGATATTCTTTGCTTGCTCGACACAGAAAATATCACTTTTGAACATGATATTCGCTGACATTGAGAGATGAATTCATATTGACTCATTGGAGTAATGAAACAAAAAAATTCTTCCTTTTTCTGGGGAATAAAGCCTATCGGTTATTTTACTGCATTAGGCTGAAAATTTGACCAACTAAATACGTAAAACGTTCACGCTTCTATCCTCACTGGATGCTTCTCTACTAAGACTGTATGAGGTCAAGCTTATATATGTGACTGTAAAAAGAATATTTCTTTGAAATACATTTTCTTTTATTTATAGCAATCATTTTGACCAAAAAGCACAAAAAATTATACTCACTGTAGAAAATATATACTCATTTATAAAAATGAACCTCGGACCAAAAAACCCGGAAACATTGACGTTACCATGAGCACCGATCATGGGATAGAACTTTGCGAAAATATAGATGTATTAATTTAAAACAACTTATCCGATACTATAAGCAAAAAAATAGAATATATTGATACGATAGTTTGATAGAACATAAAAATCAATCAAAACGAAACATAGTCAAAATGAAGAAAAAACAAATCATAAAACCATTTAACGATATGGAATCCGGTATTTAATTAGATACTCAGCAAACAAAGATTTAATGTTTTGGACCTAATTCAAAATCTAAACCTTCATGATGATAAACCATACAAGAGGAAGACACACCCCTAAAAAACCTAGAGATACCAAAATTAATAAAGGAATATCGGATGAACAATAAAAGAAATAAACTTAACAATACATAACAGCAATATAGTAGTTATGATAACACAGTACCTTTTAAACAGGAATAAGATATATGCCCGAATAAGATATATATGATTTAAAAAATATGGTTTAATCCAGCGTATGATAAAAATATATCAATATACAGGTAGGTATATTTTTTATAGAAGATGAACATTTTCTCTAAACAAATAAAGTACATCTTATATTCAACAGAAATAATAGAAAGGTTTGCTTTTGATGAAGAGATAATAGACAACAAATAAAGACATAAGAGTAAAATAATGAAGAGCACAAAAAAAAACAAAGAAACCATTGTAATCGTCGAAATATTGATACGTGCCCATTCCAGTAAAAAAAGCCTTATAAATTACGTTATATACACAAAGCTACGGTAACACCTGAAATCAGTAGAAATAATTTTAAAAAACAAATAGGTGTCACTGAATATACATTGAAAACAAGGTAAAAGTATCACAAAATGACATTTAATGACACTGTATACAGTAAAAATCAACTATATTATCACAATATTTGTGTAAAGCCAATGAAGAAGGCAAGAACCTAGTCAAAAACTTGTACATGAATTCTAGGGCATATCCATCACCACGTAAAGAAAAGTACATTATGCTTGAAAGAAAACTTTCAATATTTCATAAACTTGATTTACGATTTCTACGACAAATGACAATTCACTGTGTAATAAGGGAGAATAATTTTGAACTGTTTAAATACTGTTTTGGTATAATTTAACGCAATCTATAGTCATATATATATATTTGTACAGGCCCAAACAACTATCTGTAGTTATGGGCCTACGTCAAAAACAGGAACATTTTTCCTACAACACATGCACACACACACATATATATATATATATATATATATATATATATATATATATATATATATATATATATATATATATATACAATATGCTCAAGACACTGAACAAGCATCTGGATGTTTTCAAGTCATGAATCACAAATATTTATGTAAATATATATATATATATATATATATATATATATATATAAGCACTTGTAAATACTTACATACAGATATGCATTTAACATATATATACACAATATAAGAAAATACATATATATCCACACAACTGTATCTGATGTATATACACACGTTTGTGTGTGTGTGTACGTGTGAGTCTGTGTATTTGTATCTCAATGAGAGCCAGGCAAGGCCAGATGATTACATACAACTCGAGCCTCATACATTACATATATGTTTTTCTTTAACTAGGCCATACTTTGCATATTGCACAATTTCCATAAAGTTGTAATGCTTTCAGAACATGAACATGGATGTTTTTCTAATCCAGTCCTGAATTTTTTCAAGAAATCTTGCCTAAGGGAGCCTTTTGTTCGATGATAGGCTGTCGCCATGTTGGCTAACTTAGGAGTTTGATCGCGTGACTGATGTTTTAGGCTATATCTTGCCCTGTAATCATGCTAATCACCTTCAAATAAAATTGCGAAATGAAACCTCTTTCCACTTCCAATTTTTTTTTCTCCAGTAAACAGAGGGATGAATGAAATTGTTTTCAATGTTTCCAAATCATATTTTTTTCTAATGATGGAAAAACTGAAATCTTTTCAGATATGTGGAAAAATGTATTTAAAGATAATAACGTATATACACACACACTCAGACAAATAAATATATGTATAGGGGATACATAAATCTGAATATACATATATTTGAATACAGAAAAATAAGAAATTTAAAGTTATGATTTTTGCTTGTTTTATTATCAAAAGAGTGTAAAGACGATATTTTTTATTCAAGAATTCCTGAAATTCAACATTAGAAATGTTCTTACAGCCCTAAAATCATCACCATCCCTAATTTTCTCAATTATTTTATTTTTCTTATCGGTGAAATGATTTTTATCTGAAACAGCTATGAGTATATGATAATAGTAATAATGGCAGCAATAACAATGAAGATAATACATTATTTACTCTAAACGTCTCCTGCAATAATGTATCTACCTCAAACTGGGGGCACTTCAAACAGGGTCCATCAGCCGAATAATAATAATTGGAACAATGACGACTGGCTCCATGATCTGGATATTACTTGGCTTTTCATTATTTTGCAAAAGTATATTTTGAGACGTGATAGTAGACAGGTAGCTATCACACGTCTTCTTTTAATTTGTTTGTGGCTTCAATGTATTTCATAGATGTGTTCATGTAAACTTTTTAAAAAAGAGTTTGCTGTTTTTTCTTTTTTTTCACGAGTCAGATACTTTCAAATGTCCTTAAACTAGAAATAATGAAAATAATAATAATAATAATAATAATAATGATAATAATAATAATAATAATAATAATAATAATGTTGATGATGATGATAGTGATGATAGTGATGGTGATGATTATGGTAATAATAATGATAGTAATAATATTGATAATAGTAATAATATCATCATGATAATGATATGAGGGTGTATCGATAACTCCGCAGCCTTACTTGCTAAATTTTACTTTTTCAGTCTATATTCGATTTATGTAATTATATTTACGAAAGAATCAAGAGTATTCAGTGGAATTAGTAAACTAACCTAAAAGGGGTTACTGGAACAGGTATGACAGGGTAGCATCTGTTATACCCTGGGAACTAAGTAGACAAATAGTACCAGCATAGACAAGACACAGTCTTGGAGAGTCAAAACCACTATTTGGGGATTTTAAGATCGTAACCGACCAACCAATCCAAGCAAGAACACCGGACCTGATAGACAATTGTAATCGTAGGCAAGAGAAATATAGCCTGCCAAATAGTAGATGTGGCTGTGTTTGCGGGTCACACGGTGGATATGAGAAGGCGGGAAATTTAGAAAATTGCCAGGACTTGGCAAAGGAGCTGGAGGAAAGTGGAGAATTTAAAGGTCCGGAAAGTAAAAACAGTAGGCGCGCTGGAAACCGTACTTAAAGACACTGAAAACAATTTTGGAGGAGCTGAATATAAGAGGAAGGATTGAGACTATGCAGATAACGATACTCCTTGAGTCAGCTCGAATACTTGGGAGAATACTGGAAACACGTGTTCTGCGACCTCAAGTTGTCAGCTATGGCTGAATAGCTAGAATGGAAAGACGTCAAGTAAAGTTTAGGAAAGTTTGCACAACACAAATCACGGTTCTGCTGTGATATATGAGAACGACAAAAGGAGAGCCTAAGACTGTTGTAGACTCACGGTTACTCAGCTTCCAGTGATGACCATGTGGCAACCCGTGTGATACTGCAAATCCCAGTACTGCTGCAAACTGAGAGCTGATAGGCAGAAAGTGTGAAAACGCAATAATGTAGTCGTGCCTGCAAGTCATAGAGAAAAAATTGGGAAATATCAGCACTTGACAAGGCAACTGAAGGTGTTGGACATGAAAATCATGGTAGTACCAGTTATAGTAGGTGCACTTGGAGCAGTGCAAAGGACACTGACGCGAAATTAAAGGAACTGCAGATAAAAAGGAGGATTGAGGCTATACAGACCACAGCACTACTGGAGATTGCCCTAATACAGAGGAGAGTACCGGAAAAATGGTACTTGCGACTATCAGCTGTCAGCAATGGCCTGGCAGACAAGAAAAAGACATGTAAAAGACGATACAAATCACAGCACTGCAGTTATTAGTGGGGTCGATATGAGAGGACGACTGGAGACCTGAGGAGACTCACTGACACTCTGTCTTCAGTGTTAACCACCAGGCAACTGGTGTGAAACTGTAAACTACAGCACAGTTGTAAACTGTGAGAGAGTGAGGGGCAGGGCTTGAGACTCGAGATTTGCTGTCATTCAGTCTCCAGTGGTGACCACAAGGCAACTGGTGTGAAAATGCTAATAATAATAATAATAATAATAATAATAATAATAATAATAATAATAATAATAATAATAATAATAATAATAATAATAATAATAATAACAACAACAAGCTTGGAAAGAAAAGACGTGTAGTTCTTGGATGGATTCAATCCCTAGATCTATTGGTGTCCGGCTGAACGCTTCGATCCAACTAGGCACGGGGACACTCATGAAAAAAAAAGGCCCACTCAGCCTTATAGTAAACCGACTACTGAGCTGAAGTTCATTTGTGATTACAAATTACATTGTATAGCTTAGATGGATCTGTTATTAATTGTTTTAATGACATCCTGAGCTATGCGCGATTTGCTGATGGTGTTTTGTCCTTTTTTTCAAATGTTTGAAATGGCTAGATTTTTTGCAGGGATCGGTTGACGATATTTTCGTACTAAAAATACGTTCTACTTCAGAGTCAGTGTGGCATGTATTTAGGATTAGTATCAGTAGGCTATCTTTGCCAAGACGAATTTTTTATGACAAAAAGTTGCTAGTTTTTTAGGAAGAAATGGCTGTTGGGCATTTCTTGAAAACAATATCGAATTCATTTCCTTTGCATAACGTTAATAATGAGTTTTTAAATCAATTGAATATCACACTTATAATGCACATGTATATATCTTTTCAACTCATCTGATCAAAACAAATATAATAAACCTAGCCACTTTTAGCTAATCAGATTTGCTAATACACAGATAGACCCTCTCAAAATGACTACGATGCATCTTTGTAAAGATAGACAGCTTGGTATAGAGTTGGAAGGTTTAGGGTGAGGGTTAGGGTTAGGGTTAGGTTTAGGGTGAGGGTTAGTGGAAAAATTCAGAGTTAGGGTCAGTTAGTAGATTTGTGGT
This sequence comes from Thysanoteuthis rhombus, assembly GCA_963457665.1. Classification (NCBI taxonomy): domain Eukaryota; kingdom Metazoa; phylum Mollusca; class Cephalopoda; order Oegopsida; family Thysanoteuthidae; genus Thysanoteuthis; species Thysanoteuthis major. Next base: position 56,262,824 of record OY735201.1, read on the forward strand.
AAGGGTTACTAGATATTGTTTTTAGGTAGGTTGGTAGGTTGGTAGGTTGGTTGAGGATTACAGTCTCTAATTTCCGAATGTCTATCAGTGTTGTTCGGTTACCGAGTAATTAAATCTATCCATTGGCTTTTTTAGGAATATCTGACGATTTTGTGCCATTCAAATAGCTAGTTCCAAAATGGTGGTAACTGATGCGATGCTATCTAAAAAATAAATAATATCTAATGGTGTTAATTGCAATCTCAAGCCTGACACTAACCTTACTAACCCTGACACTAAACGTTAAACCTAAAATATAACCTTTGCATTTGATTCAATTTAACTACAGTTTCAAATGTTTAGAGTTTTCTTATATTTTCTTATGTTATAGTTCAACAGCAGCGGCAGCTAATCACAGCTGCTGGGATGTTATTTCCTTTACAAAATATCTACATAACGTTTCAATGAACCTATCCTAAAGAATTATCGAAGTATCTCATACAAATATATTCCTATATAAACTATTTTTCTTATTGTATAAAGTTACACTTTTAGTATTTTAACTTTACGTTAACACTTTTTTCAAACCTAACGATACCAATGCTTATTTTCCTTACATAGCACTTCATTTTAATGATTCGTCCACAACACTGAACAAGGTTGATTTCTATTGATACTTCCATACAACTTATATCTCGTACTATATAAATATTACATTAAAATCATCAATTCATACACATATAAATAACAGTCATATGACGCAAAATATTTTTGTAGTCTTAAGAAGCATCATCATCATCATCATCATCATCATCATCATCATCATCATCATCACCATCATCATAATCATCGCTATTATTATTATTATTATTATTATTATTATTATTATTATTATTTGGAATCTCACACCAGTTGCCTGGTGGTAACCGCCGGAGTTTGAGTGACAGCAAGTCTCCTCAAGTCTCCAGCCCTCCTCTCCTAGTACTCATAGGTCGCAGTAATTCTACGATTTACAGTTTCACACCGGTTGCCCAGTGGATATCGCTGAAGGCTGAGTGACAATAAGTCTCCTCAGGTCTTCAGCTAATGTCTCCTCTCTCTTTCGCATATCATGACAGAGCTGCTATTCGTTGCATTACTTATATCTCTAGCACCTTCCTCAGTATCCGTGCAGTTCCTAGTAGTGCTGTGGTCTGTACGGTCTCTATCCTTCCCCTAATCTCGATCTCCTCCAGTCTCTCCCTCAGCGATTTGGGAACTGTTCCTAGTGCGCCCACTATGACCGGTACTAACCTGGTTTTCATGTTCCACATCTTCCTTAACTCTCTTGCTAGGTCCTGGTATTTTCCCCGTTTTTCACTCTCCTTCTTTATTACTCTATGGTCTGCAGGTACAACCACATCTACTATTTGGCAGGCCTTTCTTTTTTGTCTACTATTACTAAGTCCGGTCTTCTTGCCTGGATGAGGTGGTCAGTTTGGATGTCAAAGTCCCACAGTAGTTTGTGGTTGTCATTCTCCAAAACTGCCTCTGGCTTGTGCTGATACCACTTTTCCACATGGCTGAATCCCATTTGTTTGCTTAGTTCCCAGTGCATCATCGTTGCTACTCTATCGTGTCTATGCTTATACTCCTTCTGGGCGAGTTGACTACATTCATTATTATTATTATTTACATTTTCACAACTGTTGCCTGATGGTTGCAGCTGGACACTGAATGACCGTTTCTAGCCCTCTGGGGTGTTTTAGATGACAGTGTCACACCAGTTGCCTGGTTGCTATCGCTGACAGCACAATATATCGGGAAGAAAACGAGGGTCAGAGACATCATAGAATCTATTAGAAAACGTAAATGGCAATGGGCTGGCCATATTGCAAGAAAGCTTGACAACCGATGGATATCAAGATTCACAACATGAATCCCCAGAGATCACATGCAAAACCAAGGTCGACAGAATACAAGATGGAGAGAAGAACCAGACAGATTCATAAAATACTGGCTCCATGACGCCCATGGTAGAGAATAGTGGCAGATCTTGGGGAAGGTCTATGTCCAACGACGAACGATAAAAGACTGACTATTATCATTATTATTATTATTATTATTATTATTATTATTATTATTATTATTATTATCAATTTTACAGAACGAACCATTTCCATTCTGAGTTTTTTTTACATTTGAATTTAAATGTAATCATAAATACATCATATTAAAAAAAAATCGATGTTCATTATATCAAATTTTTAAAAAATGAGTCTCGCTTTTTTTCTTCCTTTAAATAGTAATAATCACTACAATTATGATAACTAAGATTTAGCTACCTATCTTTCCTTTTAACCCTCTATCACCTACTTTCCTATATTCCCTTCTCTCCTCCTCTCCTTATCAAACTGACGTTCTTTCTCCTTTTCCCTTTTTATCACCCAATGAACTATCTAACTTTATATCCCTTTTTTTCCTACCTTCTTTTCAAACCGAATAACCTACGTCTACCCTCTCTTTCTATCTCTCAAAAAAGCTACGTCTAGTTTAAAGTAAAAAAATATGTATATTCTGAGAAAAAAAGTAATATTTATATTTTTCAGTATATATACTGAAATAATCTTCACCTAGATTTCCCACAAATTTCCAATTTCGAATATAAAAAAATTAGATGTAGCCTGAACAGTGTCAATTGGTCCACGTCAATTCCTATGGTGGAATCGTTTCCCACCACACGAATATTGTATGGTTCGGGAAGAGACTAATTCCAAATCATGCATATATTACGGGACCCAATTTCATCCCAATGGATACATGGATAAGTCGATCCCCCTTTAATCCTAACCCATATCTCAGGATCATATTTTCTTGGACCTGATCATGAAGCGTGCGTGTATTTGGAGTTGGGGTAGGGTTATGGCTATGGCCAAGGGATTTCACTCTCAAGTCAGTTTCTCATTCATGGAGACCAAAAAACAAAAACAAAAAAAAACAACCTGGGTTACTTTACTGCACATGACCAAATTTGTATTTTTTGATTAAAATACACATCTTTTTATTTATTTTATTTGATGATCATATTGATTACTATTCATTGCCATCTCGATTTTTGTTGCTTTTTTTCCAGTTTCCTCTCTGCAGTGAGTAGATAAATTAACAGCTATGAAGAGTAAGTTTAGGATGAGAGTTGAACACAGCCCTTTATGCTGGAGTGGTACATCAAACACTTGAGCTCATCCTGATCTTTTTCTGCGCCATGTTTCTTGTTAACTAGTGGTTCAGTAACGGTAATCCTATTTATTTATTCAATTGATGTATCAGATGAAGTATTGTCAATTATTAATAGTAATTTTGTTACTATTCATTTCAACTTTTGTTGCGTTCATCTCGTCTAAACTTAGCGAATAAATTAACACCGATGATCGCAATGAAAAATAAGTTCCGGTAAGAATCAAACTCACAAATAAATTAAATTCATCTACAGCAAACTTTCTGGGAAACTGAATTGGAGGGAACAGAAATAAATATTTAAACTATTTTAGATACGATGTTGACGTTTCGAAGGCGTCAGAAGCATGGGAAGAATTACTAATCATGTACACTGATTTAAATAAGGAAAGTAGAAAAGCGAGCTTAAAAGTGAACAGAATAGAGAAAAAATGATGTTCAACGAGAAAGTCCTCAAAAAAGGCCGCACAAGTTCAGGGCAAGGCTCTACAAAAGGTTGATGAATTAATTTGCTTATAATAGGTTATGAAGTTAGAGGAAGACCACGAAAGCGAAATAATACGAAGCATAACAATCAGGTGGAAACCAGTTCGTATGAATAGAGACATATTGGAAAGAACTTTGCGAATATATATAAAGTATACAATGAATGTATTATACCAGCTATGTCTTATAGATGCCAACAAACTGAGAATCAACTTAGCATTGCAAGGAAGGCCATGGTAAGAGCAAGGAATATCTCTTAGCCATAGGAAAAATCAACATGAATCTAATGGGGGACAATATTGGACAATATTATATAAATAATTCGGCCACAGTAGATGTGCTGGACACTCAGCAAGAAGAAAATGATAACAGATGTAGCAAGAGAGAAAACAAATGATCGTTTTCCATGAGACAAGTACACCCAATTTGAAAAGACCAAACATAAGATGAGATAGGAAGTGTTGCCAGTAAGACATTGCAGAAGTTAGTACAGTGATGGTTGTCTTGAAATGGGACAGGCTTTGTCCAGAAGCGGTGATGAAAATTGAAAACGGGAATGCTATAGTCACATGGTTTTCAGTGATCACAATAAATTAATTCATGACAACTTTAGTCAGTGTAAAAAAATATATATGGAATAATAAATATATGTACAATGAAAATATTTCAATGATTTTTTACCAAGTTTGACTATGATTTAATCTCCTCTGAAATGAAACAAATCATGTTTTTTGCACAAAAGATGAAAATAATGAAAGCATCAAAATCAAATCATCATTTCGTTCATCTTCTCTCCCTCTATTCTCCCACTGTCTTCACTCCTTTCTTTCCCTGCTTACACCTGAGGGATCTTCCTCCCTCAATCTTTGCATCCATTTTTCTCCCATTCTTTCTTTTTTTTTTTTCTTTTTTGTTCCTCTTCCTCTTCTCCCTCTCTTTCTTCCTCTTGCTTACTTTATTTATTAATTTCTCCCTTCCCTTTTTTCTATAACATATAACGCCTGACACGTTCCTCCTGCTTTCTTCACTTCCATTCTTCTTCTGCTGTTCCTTCCTCTAATTTCTCTATCTTTTCCCCTCGCTATCTTCCCTTCCTTTCTTCCATCTTTCTTTCTCTCTTTCTTTCTTTCTTTCTTTCTTTCTTCTTATTCTGTAAAAACAAACGACAACAAACGCCTATGATCTAGCTTCACCCAACGTTTCCTCCTCTTCCTCTCCCTTACCCCCTCTCTCTCCCCCTCTCTCTCTTTCTCCCTATCATTCTCTTTCTGCATCCCTTTCATAAATCCCTTTCTCTCTTCCTCAGTCAAGTTTATAACTAATATTCATATTCTATTTTTGTCTACGTGACTCTTATAGGGAAGTGGTAATATTCGCGCAGCTTTATCATTCGATAAATATTTCTTATGGGGAATGATCGATAACGCGTTGCTTGTTAAAATTTCACAAAGGAGAAGAAAAACAATAGTGTTTTGAATTATTCACTGAAATATATAGTACAAGCCAGGCTGTGCTGAAGTCAACTGCATTGCTTCATTAAAACGTAAAAGTTAAACAAAACAGAATTCATTTTTCCATACTGTTTTGTTCCAAAAGCCCGAGTCTTATTTCAGCTTTTTTTATTGATAAATCCTTTAAATGGGACTTGATAACTTCAGCAAAATTAGTCAACCTGAGCTGAACGCACATCATTGCATCCCTGTGTCACCATAATTCGTGCATGACATCACTCCTTTTCATTCTGGTCATTGTCATCCGTCATTTCTACGAACGAAAATAAACTCAAAACTCAATTGTAAGATTCTGATAAAAGAGAAGGAGGAACAGCCTATTCAGCCGAATGGTTCATACGCCACTAGCATCAAGAGCTAGAGAGAAATTAAAGGCCAACTTAACCCAATAGTTAATCTGCCACTGACCTCGGAAAAAAAGTACAAAGGAAACAAGTTTGGTTCCCAGTTTGATTCGATTCCAAAATCAACTGATGACAAGCAGTACGCTCAAGACTAATAAACCGAATGAAAATATTGAAAGTTGTAATTTATTTATAATTATGGATAATATGGTGAGACGGATACCTCAAAATCACCGACGAATATTTACTGCCTTTTTCAAATTTTTATGTTCTTGTAATGTTTAATGATTGTATTACTATATTAACTTATAATTATATAATGTATGGCATCCCTAATAACAAGGTAATTTCCGCCGGAAAGAAAAAATAAATGAAATATATCTACTTGTCATTGTATAAAAACAATAATTTTCATGACAGATATTCAGTGTTTACAAAAAAAATTTTATACAGTAACAAGAAGTGTGAAATGCGAGTTGACATGACGTCAAGAAATCACACTATCTATACCCCCCTCCATATCTTAAATTCTGAAATCTTAAATTCCATGTCTGATTAATTGTGATGATACAGTCAGCTCTCTATGTTTGACAATAGTGATAATGAAGACTTCCGATATGATGTACATCTTCATCGGCCAATAATGTCAATTCGAACAAATATTCCATGAGAGCTTGTGACAGTTTTGTTTCAAATTTTGATATGAACAGATTAGCAAAACTGACTGCCATCGGAGTTTTAATAGCTTTTCCTTTCTATTTGATGGTGGAATTCTCCTTTAGAATTAAGGATATTGCTCATGAGAATTAACAAAATTATATTAAAAATCTGAGTTCGCGAAAGGCCAGAAAAATATCATAAAAATTAGAAATCAGTTAAAGAATTGATAAAAGGAACATTACAAAAATCAGTAAATAAACACAGGAAGGTGTATATATTAATGGTGATATGACTTACTGACCAAAATATAAACATGAATATAACTTCACGCCAATATATACGTATACATGATTATAAACTTAAATACATGAACGTACATACAGGATAGGTTAAAAAGAAAGAGAGATTTATTCAAATGTAGTTCTTATTGGCAGTAATTGCCACAGGATCTTGAACCAATATTAAAAAGAAATGACATCTCGAATTAAAGAACAAGTGGAAAGATGTAAATGATCAGATTCCTTCTTAGATGACTGAAGAGAATTTAATCTTAGGTTCTTTTTTTTTTTAAACTTGAGTTCGATATTTTCCTAATGACGGAGAATAATCCCTTCCGACTCGATCCTGTTCACTAATGGACATTCAAATTGATTATTTAACTCCGCATTTACTTTCTAAACCGGCTATCTTTCCATAGGAATCAATTTCGGGACTCGCAAATATTCGTTCTTTTCAGCCCTGGCGAGAACGCAAAAATCCATGCATTTAATTGATCTTTTTACGTCTTCTCAATCAACTTCATCACGTGAATATAGCCTGGATACTTGCTCCGGGGAACCATCAGTTAATTGCTATTTTGAGCAGCAAATTAATTAAGCTGCTCTGAAAATAAATAATGCTGACGGAAAATACCGGGAAAGTGTTTATATATACGGAATATTAACTCCCATTTTATGTACACTAAGGCGGCAAAGTTGAAAAATGTTGCACAGAACTGGTAATCAGAATTAAATTTTGGCGAATTGATCTATTTCAAACGATTATATATTTAGATGATTTTATTTCCCGTTCACTGATTTCAATTGACGGTTCAGAAATCTCATAAAAGATTTATCAGAAAGTCTTAGGGATCCTTAGTCAGAGGTGGGGTGCTGTGGAGTAGTATGGACACAGCGTTGTCTCACTTTTAGAAGCGGGAGCTGCAGCATCCCCTCTCTATCTATATTCTACTAAAATTCAGTTTTTGTACAATTCACTGATGATGTAAGTTAGCCTGTATATGTCCAAATATTCATCTTACAAGATCACAAAACGTTTCTAAAATTGGTCTTTTTTTTAACCTCCTCCTGACTGAAGATAACTCTGCATTCACTCTCCTTTTCCCTCAGCACCACACCATTGTCTACAGTTCAATTGAACCGATTCTGAGTTCATTAATTAGAATTCAGAAAAAAAACTAATTGATATGCCAGAACGCATTTGCCTGGTAATTCATTATTTTAATAAATCATTTAGAATTTTGAATTAGTACTCTAGCTGTCTCATTTCATCATTGAAGTTGAATAAAAATCTCGATTGATTTTCTTGAATTCACTCTATTTTTTGGTGAGTGGTGGAACTTGTGATAGAGTGTTCTTATCAAACGTTCTGTAACCCGAAATGGCGACAAGTGAAGATGGAATTGTTATGATTGTATATGGGAAAGAAACATTTCCAGCATTCTCAGACCCCAAAATGGTGGTAGTGGTATAATACAATTGGTTGTGGTGTTTGGATGGTGGGAAGTACACGTGTAGAAGAGAAAGGTATCGGGTTCGCGCAGCGTTTTCAACAGTTGGAATAAAATTTGGAATACCATTTTACCTTTACACCTCTTTTTTGTAGAAACGAAGATGTGTAATAAAAAAATTTGCCCATGGTTTTCGATTTATGATTTGTAGCACTGCACTTTCTTACAAGACTGAAAATGCTTGTGAATTAGGTAAATGTCAAATGCTGATGGAATCTGTTCAGAAAACCTCTGGAAAACATTTCCCGGTAATTGAAAGCAGTGAAATACTCTGATTGTTTCTACATTTTTTTCCCTTCATACTTTTGCAATGACAACTTAATAGCAATTCACCAGTCCCAGAAAACGGCTAATCCCTGTTAGCCATAATCTCTGGTGCCATTCGAAAATATACCAATTTCAGGATCTTTATTTTTCATTTTCTTAGATATCAGATGAATCAAGTTAATGATTGAAGAAGTATTACCTTCTTTCTAGGGGCAAAAAAGTCTCTGCAACACAAGCACACGAACACACTCTTCCGAATCAAATGTTCTTGTGGTTGGTTTTAAACTTACGTTTTGCTTATTCGGTGGGTGATCACTTTGGCAAAAGGTTTAGAGATACCGTTGAGCAGGTGTATTGACCTGTAGTTGTTTATATATTTCGTTTTCTCTTTCCTACGTAATAACATTATGATTGCAGTGTTCCAATCTTCTGGAAATTTATTCAGTCATATAATTTGAATAGGATGGCATTTTCTCGGTGATAACTTTACCAGCTTTTTTGAATAGGTCGATGGTGATGTTATTTGGTCTGGGGTTGTTATTTTTTTTCCAATTGTTTGATGGCTAGTTCAACCTTCCACGGTGTAATATCTTGGAAATCTTCCAACCTTTTTCAAAGATGTATTCAAAGGATTATGGCATGTACATTTTTTATTCATTTCGCTTCTCTTGGATTATTCTATTTAATTTGGTTGCCTCAATTATTTCTCTCATTGTTTGTGCTGGCTTGAGATTTCTGCATTTTTAAGAGATTTTTAGTTTCTCCTGGGAGTTTATTGATTTTTTGTTTGCTCTTTTGCTTATATATATTAGTGGCTTCAATCAGAGACGTTCTTATTTTGTTTTTGAGTTCGTTAGTGTTCTCTCCTTGCTCGACAGGGAGTTTCTTCCATATCGAGTGAGCCTTTTTTGTACGCTATGTGGTAACATTTTTCTGCTCGCTTTCCTCGTATCAATTTGAATTTTATATCTTATCATTCTGTGGTCACTTCCTACATTGATTTGATTCAGGACCTCAATGTCTTTAATCATAGACCTTCAGTCAACTAAGATGTAATCGATTTCATACTTGGTTTAGCGGTTAAGACTCCTCCAGGTCCATTTTCTACTGGGTTTTTTCTTGAAGGCATCCATATTTTTGAATATTTGCTGTTGCAAAATTAACAAGATTTTTCTTTCATTCAATATAATGAGTCAGAATTTGCAGACGCAACGTTCATTCCCTTTTTTTACCCAGGTCATTGTACGAATTGTCTATTTCTTCCTTGGTTGATCGTTGCCGCTTCTATTCCGTGTTTTGTATCCGAACTTACCCTTGTCTCTTGACGTCACCAATTATGATTTTGAGGTATGTTCTGGTGTCTTAGGGTATGGAGTTCAAGCGATGGCTGAAGTTGTTTATTCCTTCTTTTCTTGAGTGAATTTGGAGTATAAAATTGAACTATCTTCAATTTGTTTCTCTTTGATAGTTGTACGGTGACTCTGGCTATGCGGTCGGGGACAGCCTTGAATCCTTCAACGTTGTCTTTGAGTTCTTTATGGATAAGAACGCAAAATCTGAATCTGTGTGGATGTTTATTCCTTAGTTCGATTAGTTCTATTAGTTCCTCTCCGAGCTTTCTCGTTTCGTTATTACCACTAATGAACTAGTTGATGTTTTCAATTTTTTTTTCAAAATCTATTGGAAGCGTTTCTGTTGATAGTGTTTTGATTATGCATAATGTTGTTTACTTGTTGACGTTCTTGGGGTTTGTTTTAGGTTTAAGTTTCTAGTTGGGTAGTTGCATATTGGATGCATTACCCCCATCCGAAGCAACTTGTGTGACTGAGCCTTTTGAAACCGCCGACCCCGCGGGAACAACTGGTATACTTTTGGTCAAGCGAACCATGGGGTGTTTTAGGCCAATACCCTATTGCACTGGCCAATGACATGCCGGAGGCAAGTGGGTTCGTTACAACTGATTATGATCAGAGTAGGCTCAGGGCGTCATCAGTCCTTAGAACATATTGTACTCCCTCCTTGTTGAGACATGGGTGTGCACAGCGTTGTGAGGGATAACAATTGAGTATTTAACATATATGTGCAATACTATTTATGTGGATTCTAACGTAGGTCGGTGAGTGGTGAGTCTTTTATACCTTTCTATTATACCTTCCAAGTTTTGACTTAGAAGGTGTCCACCATTATACCAGGGCGGAGAGTCAGATAGTCTCTGTGAACATTTCAAAAGTTACATCAATATAGAAATATATTAATGTCTCAAAGACTCACCAGTGGGGAATCTATTCAGAGCTGAGAAGAAATTATGGGGTCAGCATTTCCTATTGCAAATTATCCACGCTATATTGTCTTAGACACATGAATTTTGCTTCGCATTTCATTATCTGCCTCTCTTACCCTGTGAATGACGGCTTCTATCTATAAGTACGTTACAAAGTTTGTTTTGTTTTGCCGGGTATCACTCTAGGTTGGTGAGCTTTCGGTTGAGGAAGTTCAATCAAGACAACAAAATTAGACAAGAAAATTCCATTAGTCTTGAAAAGAAGAGTATACAACCAATGCTTCCCCTCAATAGTCACTTCAGAAGCTGAAACATGGAACATAATCAAGAGATTGATCCCTAAACTGAAAACTATGCATTTTGTACATGAGAGAAGCATGCTCAACATCACAAAGGGTGATCATGAAACAGCACAGAGTATTTTTTTTTAAATCAGGGATATTGTACAATCCATTAGAAAACTCAAATAATGATGATGATGATTGTACATCTGGAGGTGGCTGTTGAATGCATTTTAAATTTGTTCACAGCTTAAAATTCGCGTCTTTTTTTTCACTTATGGAGAGTGCACAAACTAGTTAAATAGTTTTCTAAGGTGAGGAGAGGACAGAAAAGATAGTTATTTAAGTTATTCAGGGACATGAAGATTTTTGCATAGGACACTAATCCCTGATATATAACATTTAGAGAAAATCAAGGAAAATTGGAAGGGATACGTAATAGAATCACAATCATCATTGGTGTAGTGGGGTTCCGATCAAAATGAGCCTTCTCGATTTCCATCATCATTGTAAGTCCACTGCAGGACGAAAGCCTTTCCCATATCCCTCCATGATGAATGCAATGGTAACATTCGCCATGTCTTACCAGCAAACTTTTCTATCATACCATCTCGCGTCTAGTTTTTTCCTACTGTGTTCATTGTGGGCATCGATTGCTTATCCTTTTTCTACGTCTGTTGTCATCTCTTTTTGCTAAATGTGCAGCTTGTCTCCATTTTATTTGCCAAATTACATGTGTGATATCTCACACTATATTCCCCTCTATGATACATCTTTATCTCTCCTCATCTCTTGGAGTTTTCCCCAGCAATGCTCTTTCCGTGATTCTCTGTTTGATTCAAAGTTGGTTCTACGTTCATTTTGTTAATTTCCAATTAACATTGGCATTATCCATTCATTATATACTTTGCACACGGTGGGAGGGTGCTGTTTAATGTTTCAATTCACATCAAATGATTCTGATTCTGTTGAGGAACTGTATCGTTGAGAATTACTGTTGTCTTTGTTATTTTTATCTTTAAGCTTATTTCTTTTACTTTCCATGTTCAGATTAATCAACATCTTCTACATCTTCCCGATGCATCTGACGCCATGGAAACATCATCAGAAAATCTCAAGTGGTTTAGATATTCTCCGCCTATGTTCTCAACTGGAAATCATTCTGTATTCTGATCCATGCTGTTGATTTATTCACTCACTGGCAAAAGGAAAACAGCCTCAGATTAGTTGCAATAAAAAAAAAACAGAAATGTGGAAGAAGATAGATAGTCGCAAAATATTATTTATAATGCTTGACAGTACTTCTAATAAAATGAGTGAATGGATTGGATTACCAATATTGAAGTACTGGTTATTGCAAATACTTAACTGCCTGTTACATGGAGCAGAAGAGATTGGTATAGGGGATAAGTTTGAGTATTTAACTTGATCTCACGCTCACCACTGATTCTTGTAACTCGGCGTAAAATTATTAATAGATATTGGAAACACTTCATAAAAAAATATGAATTAATAAATTGGTTTACCAACCCTGAACTGCCAGTTACTAACAAACATGGTAGCAAAAGAGATCAGTTTGACGGATGAGTTTGATTTTTTTTTATTTTGACTTTGAACAGCTACTGATACAGATTGCCAAGTGGCAAAAGCAGTCGGGTAATAATCCAGCCACCCACCAGCGAAGGGAGTCATGAGTTTGTTTCTCTCAAGGAAAGTATTCTTTATAGCAGTCTGTATCATTTATGTATGTACTCACCGTTGAAAGGAAACCAGCCTGAAGAAAATGAGATAAAGGTAGATCGTAGAAAAAATTTATCCAATTAATTAAATAAATGATTTGAATGAATAAATTGGATCGCCCAAACTGAACTATCATGGTGAAAAAGCAATTGGTGGGGGGAAATAGATGAAGTGGTTGATTTGAACATGCGCTTGCCACTGATTCCTGTAGCTCAGGGACAATAGAGCTGATGATAAACAGCAAAATAAATCTTTAATGACTTTCAATACTTCATATAATGAAATAAGTAAAAAGATGAATAAGATTGCAGATAATGAACGAGAGATTTGGATAAGGTTTGGAGAGTGGTCAGTCATTAACTGAGCTACATTTCATCATAAAGGGGTTTGATTTTGATTGTCAATTGGAAATTACTCTCCATCGCAACCCATGCTCTGACTTGATTCAAATACTTCCAAAGGGAAACCAGCCTGTGTTTACTCGCGATAAATTGCAACAAAAAGTGGGAGAAAGTTAACTAGTTGCAGGAATTAATCGATGATAATTGAAAATACTTGATCTAATCAATTAAATAAATAGACCAATTTTATTAGTGATTCTTAATTGTCAGTTAATATGAAACATGGGGAAGATTAAATCAGGATAGGTGAGGATTCAGACTTGCCCTTGGAGCTGATATCTGCAACTCAATAGCAAGAGCAGTCGGTCCTTAATCGAGCCCCCCTTCACTATAATGTGTTGCAAGTTCGATACTCAACTGGAAATTATTCTTTATTGCAATACACGCTGTGAATTTATTGATTCACGACAGAAAAGATACCAGTGATAAGAGTAGCAAACATCGAAATGAAAGTGAATAGTAGCCAAAAATTCAAAATTATATACTTGACTGTTAGTTACAACGAAACATGGTACATAAAAGATCATCATCATCATCATCATCATCATCATCATCATCATCATCATCATCATCATCATCATCATCATCATCATCATCAGTCTTTCAACGTCTGTCGAAGGACGCAGACCTTCCCCAGGATTCGCCACACTTCTCTATCATGGGCGTCACGGAGCCAGTACTTTCTGAATTTGTCTTGCTCATCTCTCCATCTGATATTCTGCCAGCTTCGGTTCCGCATGTGATCTCGGGGGATCCATCTCGTGAGTCGCGATTTGGTAGAGCAAGCTCAACAGGAGGGATTGGGGGGGGGCCGCTATTTGGTTTAGACTCGTGCTTGCCACTGATCCTTGTATCTTATCGGCAAGATTAGTTGGGTGTTATTCAGCCAGCCCCCAACAGGGTGTTGCGAGTTCAACTCTCACCGGGACCCATCCCTTATCCAGATCTACGATGATAATTTATCCAGTCACCGGTGAAGGGAAACCTGACTGAGTTTAGTTGCAATAAAAAAAACAACAGGAACTGAGATAAAGATAGATATTAGCAAAAAGTTGTTAATGATTTACGATGTTTTGTTTAATAAAATAAATATATTGATAGGACTATCGATAATGGACGACTAATTAATAAGGAACATGTTGCAGAAGAGACCGGAAGAGGGGACCAATTCAGATGTTTGATTTGGACTCGCAATTGCTACTGATACCTCTAGCAGTCGGTCGTTAAGGAAGTCATCTCCTGGCATAGAGAGTTGTGAGGTCGATTCTCAACCGGAAATTACCTTTCATGCAAATCTACAATGATGATTTATTCACTTATTGCGAAAGGGAAGCCAATCTGAGTTTAGTTGCAATAAACCGCAATAAGAATCAAGATGAGATGAACGTAAGCAGCAGCAAGAAATTGCAATGGTTTTTAACACTAAAAAAACGATGATTAACTAAATTTGATTGCTAATACTGATCTAACAGTCATTATGAAACATGGTGCAGTAGTGATTGAGATAGGTGTGAATTTAAGTGTTTAATTTGGATTTCCACTGGTAACTGATACCTGTGAGTGAGTGGAATCAGGTACCTGGCATTTAATGAGCCATACTCCAGGATACAGGGTTGTGAGTTTGATTATCGCAAAGAAATTAGTCTTTATTGTAAGCTGCACAGTGATTCATCAATTACTGCTGAAGATGAACAAGTCAGAGTTTAGCTGCGATAAATAGCAACAAAAATTGTGCTGAAGTTAGATAGTTGAAAAAGTATTGATGATGATTCAAAATACTTCATCTAATGAATCAAATAAAGAAATACATTTGATTAGTGATACTAAAACAGCTGTTGATTGGAAATATGGCACAGATAGATATTGGGATAAGGGGGTGAGTCTTAATACTTTGGACATGCATCTGCCATAGATCCTAGTAGTTCAGTGGTAAGAGCAGCTGTGTGAAAATTAAGCTTCCCTCCAGCATAAAAGGTCGTGGTTTTTATTCTTTCAGGGAACTTTTTCTTTACTGCAAGTAGAGCTGTCAATCTATTCACTCAATGCCGAATGGAAGTTGCCGTTTAATTGCAATAAAAAGAAGCAAAAATTGAGATGATGGTAATTAGTAGCAAAAGATTATTTGTAATGATTTATGATACATCAAATAGAATGAATCAATCAATTCTTCTTTCTTTATTTTAATCTATTTTTTACACAAGCTTAATAAAATGATGGATTTAAGTTCTTTGATTACTCCACTACTTAACCCACTTAATTTGGGCTCAAGAGCATAAAAATTTGGTCTTCTGTAGCAAAAGACATCTGACAACCCTGGTTGTCAGTATAATGCAAAGTCCTAACCAAGGAAACTCTGACTTGACTGTAAAACCTTTATACCCAAGTCTTATTTGAGCAAATATATGCATGGTTTAGGATAAGGTTCAGAAAATATGATTTGAAATTATGAAATAGGGCTGAAAAGGGATAGACTATGTATAGATTTTGAATTAGACAACCTTCCCCAGGAGTTGAAATTAGGCCCTTTAACATATAGATCATTCAGAATTAGTCTCTCCAAACCAATGCATATGGAGAGAATTAATCCCCAACCCCAATGGGAATTGGATTCGATAAATCGTTATGGTTCAAGATTAACTTCCTTTCTTTATATTCAAGACTAGAAAATTCGTTGAAAAATCCAGGTAAAAATTTGCTTAAGCAGAGCAAAAGAATTTTTTCCATGATAATGAATTACTTCCTTAAAACTTTGTATTGAATAAAAGGAAAATACTATTTGCTTTATTAGAATATGTATTTTATACTATGAACTTTTGTTAGGTAGTTTGATTAAAGGGTAAGAAAAGGGTAGGAAGAATTGATTCATATACCGAATGGGTAGGGAGAGGAAGGAAATAATGTGATTAGGTAGTTTGATAAGGAGGAAAGAGGATGGGGGAAGAAAGCAAGATAGTTTATTGAGGGTATAAAGAGAGAAAAGGGCTAAAAGATAAAGTCAATTCAATAACAGGGAGATAGGTTACGGGAGAGTAATAGAGGAGTAGATAATGATGGGTACATAAGAAAGTTATGGAGTTTGATAAACGGGTACGAAGAGAGGGGAAGAAGGAGAGTTTCATTACGTTTGAGCGAATGGAAACAGAGCGGTTGCGACGGAAAGCAACAGAAATTTTGAGAAAATAATGGATATTAATTGACAATAGTTCATATAATGAAATAAATAAATGAACCTTATTACTGATACTGAACAACATTCTATAATAAACATGGCGCAGGAGAAATCGGGTTATGGGATTAGTTTAAATGTTCTATTTGGATTATTGAAGATAATTGACAATATTTCTTCAAATAAATTGAATAGAAAAAATGGATGAATAAATCTGATTACCCATACTGGACCACTAGTAAATATGAAACATGGTGCAAACGCTGATAGGGGAAAAGTTTAAATGGTTGACCTTGACTTACACTTGCCAATGATACCTGTCGGTAGAAAGAGCGATCAGTCTTTACCTGATGAACCCTTCAGCATGGTGTCGCGAGTTCAATTCTCACCCGGAACTTATTCTTTATTCTGATCTGCGATGATAACTCACTTATCACTGTCTCACTGGTGAACAGAAACCTGACTGTATTTGATTGCGAAAAAATCATCGAAAATTGATATGAAGATAGATACTTACAAAATATTGTTAACTATCTACGATACTCGATCTAATGAAATAAATATATAAATAAAATAAATTTCTGATACTGAGCCACCAGTTGATGGGGAAACATGGTGCAAAACGAGATTGGGATGGGAAGTGGGTCCAAGTGTTTGACTCGCTATTGCCACCAATTCCAATAGCTTCGTGACAAAGGTAGTTGGCTTTAGCCGAGCTGCTTCCTAGCACAGAGGGTTGTGATGTAGGTTGCCTCTTAGAAATCTTTTTTTGCTATCTTCAACGCATGCTATTCAATTCAATCACTGCCAAAGGGACATTAGCCTGATTTTTGTTGCAATGAAAAACAGCAAACATTGAGATGAGATCAAATAGTTGCAAAAATTCATTAATGATAATTTAGAATACTCTATTTGATGAATTCGATAAATGAATTTAGTGAGAGATACTAAACATTTTATATGGAAGATGGTACAGGAGAGAGCAGGACAAGAGGAGAGTTTATGTGTCTGATTTCAACTCACTAGCAAGATTGATCGGGCTTTAACTAAACCGCCCTCGAATAGAGTGACAGGAGTTCGATTCTCACCTGAACCGTACTCTTTATTGAAATCTGAGATGAGAATTTAATTGCCCATTACCAAAGATAATAGGATTACCGATATTGGACTACCATTTGATCTTGAACGTCGTAAAAGAAATCTGGATAGGGGGTAAGTTTAGTTGTTTGATTTGGACTCGTACTTGCTGTTGATATCTGTAGCTCAGTGACAAGAGCGGTCGTTCGTTAGCTGAGCCAACCTTCGGCATAAGGGGTTGTGATTTCTCTCTAAACCAAAAAAATATCCATTATTGGAATTAGAGTAAATAAATTAATATTGTTCAGGATTATGTCCATTTTTTCGTATTCGAAAAAACAAATTGGTAAAAAAAAAATTGGAAAAGATTCGATTCAGCAAAACAGGAGTAAATTTTTCATGTTAATGAACTACTTATTTTCTACCGTACCTCGAATAAATGAAAATATTACTTATTTTATTGTAAACCTGAGATAGGGTGTCTAATTTGAAGAGAGAAAAGGCTGTTAAGTAGTTTACTAAATGGGATAAAAACAGAGGGGGGAAGAGGGAGTGGGTAGTTTGAAAAGAGGGCAAACAGGTAGATAGTCTACAAAGGGGATAGGAAGAGAAAGGGGGAGAAAATGAAGTCAAATAGATAACAGGGAGAGAAGTGACAGGTGTGGAATAGAAAAGTAATCAATAAGACTGTAGAGAAGAAACTTATGTAGTTTTAATTAGAGAGTAGGAAAGATTTTTAGTGTGTAATTGGCTAGGAAGAGACCTAGGGGAAAAGCGAAGTCAGTCAGTTAATAGAGAGGGTAGGAAGAGAGTTAAGTACTTTGATAAGAGGGGAAGAAAAGAGAGGATGGAAAAAAGTTATATTCATTGTGGGGTATGGAAATCTTTGTATATGAAACTAATCTCTATTTGCATAACAATTGGGGATAAAAATTATGGACGGACAACAACAATTGGAAAGGGCAAATAGGAGAAAGAGATATTAATCGCGATTGTCAAGTATTGCAAGTAACTTGAGAAGGAATAGTCGGAACCATGCAATAAAAAATTAAGAAAACTTTCTGCGTACACGAACCTGCTATTCACCAGTTTTGAAATAGGGACGTTCAAGTAAGAAATTATTAAAAGCATTCTTATTTTGTAACATTTAACCAAACATAAATAGATAGATATGTAGAAACTTAGACGGATAGATAGATAAATAGATAGATAGATTCATGCATACACACTTAAATGTTTTGTAGACCAAGAATTTTGTCAGACTCTCGCTTCTGAAATGCGTGGGTATATCAATTTTTTAAAAAACAAATCCTCTCGGAGGGGAAGACTTCCTGCAATAATCACTGACAGTTTGGGGGATAAAAACAGAACTGTTCACGAAAAATATCATGCCATGCAGCAAAAGGTCACAAAAAATGAGCTTTAAACAAGTATTGAATGACTTTCATGGCCGAATCTGTCGCCTGACGCGTATCCTACTCAACACGTCTAGTTTAATTTTAGATTCTGAAAAGAAGAAAATATCGCGAAAACCCTTCATCAAAGTAATTAATTCGCATTTACGATGCAAAAGAGATTTTAGATTAGTGTATTATTTTCCTAAATTATTGATATTTGAATCATTTAAAGGATGAATTACATTACTTTGCTTTATTTTGTTCATAATTAGTTTTGATTGATAAATGTTCCAATATTCATGAATTATCTAAAATTTTGAACATAATTCTGATTATAATTATTATAATAATTAATTTTTATGTTTCACATTCATTCAGACTTCATCATCATCAGTCGTTCAACATTTATCGTTGGACATAGACCTTCCCCAGAATTCGCCACACTTCTCTATCATGGGCGTCGCGGAGCCAGCACTTCTTGGATTTGTCTAGCTCGTCCCTCCATCTAATATTCTGCCAGGTTTGGTTCTGCATGTGATCTCTGGAATCCATGTCGTGAGTCGTGATGTCCATTGGTTGTCTTTCATTCTTGCAACATGGCCATCTCGCAGCCATTTGAGATATTTAATGGAGCTAGCTCAACGTTCAAAAATAATAAGATCCCATTAATCCTAAAGAGAAGGGTGTATAACCAATGGATCCTCCCAATAGTCACTTATGGAGCTAAAACATGGAACTTAACCAAGAGACAGACCCGTAAGCTGAGAACCATGCAACGTGCACATGAAAGAATAATGCTGGGCCTCACATGGAGAGACCACAAAACAGCACAACACATCCGGGAAAAGACAAGAGTTAGAGACATCATAGAATCCATAGAAAATCTCAAATGGCGGTGGGCTGGCCATGTTGCAAGAATGGCTGACAATCGATGGACATCACGACTCACAACATGGATTCCCCGAGACCATATGCGCAACCGAGGCCGGCAAAATATTAGATGGAGAGATGAACTAGACAAGTTCAGGAAGTACTGGCTCCGTGACGCCCATGATAGAGAAGTGTGGCAAATCCTGGGGAAGGTCTATGTCCAACGACGGATGCTAAAAGACTGATGATGATTATGATGATGATGATGATGATGATGATGTCCCTAACTCTTGCGTTTTCTCTGATGTGCTGTGCTGTCTTGTGGTCTCTCAATATGAGGACCAGCATAATTTTTACATGTGCACATTGCATAATTCTCAATTTGCGGATAGTTTTTATGTTATATAAAAAATATCACTAATCTTTTTTTCCCTTTATGGTACATCAATGGTGACCTTTTCTTAGTTTTGTTTGTATCTTATTTCTGATTGTTTTCGAAATATTGAATCGTTATTTTTCCAAAAGATCCTTCATGTACTGTCATTTCCCTCCCAAAAATTTCAAAATAGATTGATTTCAATATTATATATGAGTAGCCCTTCCCTCTAAATACTAATTTGCCAACAACCTTATTTTAGTTTTAATTATATTCTATGTCACGTCTGATTTTTTTCACAAGAGTTTTTAAATAATTGTTCTGAAGTAATCCGATATTCATTATTACTTTCCTTCAAAATTTTTTTAAAAATTAGGACTGGTAACTGCATATGATTCGAAGTTATCTTATAACTTATGATGTACCCTTATAAATAGATATATTATTAGAATTTAATGTATGAGGAAGGTGCATTTAATTCTACTTGGATAAATCCATATATCATAAAGATTTTGGACCACATTTAGCTGGATGACAAAACAAACTGACGAAATAGATAAATGAGAATTCCCATGAGACATTAAAAAAAAATTTGAAATCATAAAAAAGACAAATGGATTAGTCCTCATATGAGGCCATCACTCATTTGAATGATATCATGATTGAAATAACGTATACTTTATAGTGAGTCAATAGCATCTTAAAATTTTTGTTTATATATATATATATATATATATATATATATATATATATATATATATATATATGTATGTATGTATATATGTATATATATAAATATATATATATCTATATATATATATATATATATATATATCTAAATATGTATATGTGTGTGTGTGTGTGTGTGTGTGTGTGTGATTATAACTTGCGTTATATTATAGAAAAGTCTTATTTGAAATAATTCGATTCCTCCGATTCCTGCAGCTGCTTCATTTTCTTCGATAGTTTATTCTATTTACGCTGTCTATGCTAAGTGATACATTAACCGTGCAATGATATGAGATCATTTCAAATAAGAGTTTTTATATGATATTACACAATTATTATCATTCTGTCAGATCATATATATTCATTTATCACACACACACACACACACACACATATATATATATATATATATATATACATATATATATATATATATATAGATAGATAGATAGATAGATAGATAGATAGATAGATAGATAGATAGATAGATATATAATCAAGAAATGGATATATAATCCGATGGAATATTTATGAATGTGTTGTATTATTTGAAACTCGATTGGAAGTGACCTCAGTCAGGAATCCTACAATTCTAATACGGGTAATGAATGAACCATATTAGGAGAGTGGATTATAAAGTGTAATTCGGGGATTTGCCTTTCCATCGGGTTGTTTAGCACAATCGTTGAGCAATGTTTCATTTAAGCAGCTACTTTATGGGTCGCAGGTTTGATTCCTGTAGCGAAACCCATTTCTCTTGAATGGCTCATTCACTGTCTCTTTCTTTCTCTCTCTCTCTCTCTCTCTCTCTCTCTCTATATATATATATATATATATATATATATATATATGTGTGTGTGTGTGTGTGTGTGTGTGTGTGTGTGTGTGTCTGTGCATGTGTTTATTTGTGTTTGTATATATATATATATATATATAAAAATATATATATATATAGAGAGAGAGAGAGGGATAGAGAGAGAGTGAGAGAGAGATAGTCTAGGTAGCTTTATAGCTTTAAACACTAATTTTTGTATCAGTCCAGTCACCCATTCCCCAATATCTGTTAACACAATTTATGGAATCTTCAGAATTATTTTGTCCTATGTTTTTATCATACTTCGTTATTTTTGGACAATGTATAAATTGTCTTTTTTGGGAATCATCAGTTGGTTGCCATGTAACTATTTCGGGGATTTAAGAACAAAACTGTAATATTAACGTTGCACCCTGGAAATGTTGATCAAATATCACTTGCTTTCATTACATAGTTTTTGCTGTACATGTGGTTTGTCATTTTATATAATATTTCATGTGTATAGTATATCGATATTATTTCATATATACATGTTATTTTATATAATATATATATATATATATATATATATACATACATATATATATATATTCATCTGCATATATATGCATATATACATACATGCATGTATATATATACATGTATGTGTTAGTGTGTACATATATACATATAATATATATGTACGTATATATATATATACATATATTTGTATAAATACACATGTATTTATTTGTAGATATATATACATATATATTTGTGTGCACGTATATATGTACGTATATATGTACACATGTATATGTTTATGCATATATTTATATATATATATATATATATATATATATATATATATATATATATATATACACACTCACACATTTACTCTAAATACAAATTTTCGAGAATATGAACATATATATTCGTGCGTTGATATAAATACACTAACACATGAATATAAGTGTCTACAAGCTTAAGCGTGTATATATAATCAACTTACTTGGACATGAAAATGTGTTCATAATCACACACTTACAAAGAAGGGACTGCAAACTCCAATAATACATTTGTTAAAGAAAAATATTTGGGTATTTGCTGAAGGCATTCATGACAATCCACGTACTTGATAATCAATTCTTGTTATTTGAAACCATCCGTTATTGACAAATAGATTTTGTATTCTTTTTTTCATTTTATTATTAAAATATATTACAAACATTTCCTAAAATGGACGTTCTTGCCGCTGGCATCGTAGAAACTACTCTGAATTTTAGGGAAATATTGTTTACCAGAAAGTTTATCCAAGAAAAAAATTAAAACATTCCAAAATCAAGCTGATATCTAAAATGCATTTTATATAATACAAACAACTCAAAAAATTATCAGACTTTTTTCACTAAATTGTACTAAAAGATTCATAGAATTTGGGTGGAGGAATAAGGTGATATTTTTTTCTGGAAATATAATCGATAAAGGATGGATGTCATTAAACGTTGCATTTCACTAACAAAACTGACTCTCAGTAGATTATACTGAAATCTTCTTGTCTTTTTGTTTTATGCTGGCACCGTCTTTCATTCTTTCGATACCATTAGGACTATTTGGATATGCCTAAATTGAATAAATCAGAAAAGGTTCTAACATTAAGATAAAGCTATAAAATAAAACACCTTTTTTGAAACAGAAGTAAAATTGTGTATAGCCTTCAAAACTAAGAGTTATTTAATTTCTAATCAATTTTAAGCGGGCAAATGAATATTCAGGTTTGATTTATACAAATAATTAATTTTGGATCTTCCAATTTGAGTTAGGCAACTTCAAAACGAGGCAAAACCAGAAGAATCTCCTTCTTCAAGTTAACAATTTCGAGCATTTTGGACAACCGCAGAACATTAACACCATATATCTCCTGCTGCTGCTGGTGCTGCTACTGTTGATGATGATGAAGATTTGCATAAACTTCTCAGTAACATAACTTTGAATTGTTTCCGAGAAAAATGTTTACATTCCGAAATCACAAACATAATTCACTCCTAATTGAGCCCAGACCTCAAAAGATAAAAAATCACAATAAATTAATAATAGTTAATCATAAACACATAATTTATTTTAAAGTTGTGTAGTGTAACGGTTTCCAGTACCATGTTCGAAATTCGGCCAAGACGGTTTATGCTCACATCATAGAAATGCTCGAGAGAAATGTACGAATAACTTTTTTCTTTACAGCTTATATACTATGATAGTTGATGGTGAGGGGTATTAGAAAATGAGTATTTTAGAAAATCACTTCATTAGTAATACTGAGTTACATGGTCGAAGGGGAGAGTGTCTAGCCTGATTCCAATGTATGGCCCGATTTCAATCATCTTGGCTAAAAACTGACAAACAGTTGTCAATATGACTGATGATGGGACAGCAGGCCTGAAAAATTTTGATTTGTATCTTTTCCAAGGATGAAAAGGATATCTACATTGTTTATCAGAATAAAGATTTGGTTTATCGATTCTTTTTTCCGGGTTTTTAACTATCGAGATAGAAAATATCTTTTTATTCAAGTTTGCTCAACCGTCTACAAGGCTGCAATGATAGGGGACTCAAGGAAGATAGGTCTAATAACACAAGCAATTGTATGCAAGACGAGCTTGCTACCATCGTTCTACTGGAAAGCTTCTACCAGCGAAGACAAAAAAAACACGAGCAATGGCTTTAGAGAACAGATCTTTACTTCGTCTGCCCAATTGAAGTGCGTGGTCACAACAGTGAGATATCTTTGAAGAAATCAAATGCATTAGAAATGCCTTACAAAACTATGATAATCGTGCTATGGCAGGTGTCCACATTTCTAAGGAGATATGTACACCAGAATAGATAAAGAGCGACCGAAAAACAATGATTCAAAAGGCAATACAAGTTTCTCCTGCTATCCAAAAGCACAGTGTCCTTATACTATTTTATCTAATCATGACCCGACATGGTGTAATGTTGATAAGCAATTGCCATTAATTTACATGAGATAAAAATCTTGATCTTTCTCATACGATGAAAAGATGATAATAGAAGAGTGAGTTGTTAGGGGCTTGGATAGTGGATGATACAGAATTTAAAGGTAAGTTGCGCAATGCCTTAATGACGACTCGCTGCAAATTATAACTGTCAACTTCTGGAAAGCCGAGGATACAAGTTGTAATATTTCAGTTAGATTCATGACACGAAAGAAGACTTTATATATGTTGGTAGGGTAGTCTTGAATGTAATATTTCCATTGGTAATAAAGGCTCTAATCCATTGCTTAAGTTTACCCAATTGCTCATAAGTCTTCATAGAGCAAAATGTATCGCAGTATTCCTGCTCCTTGCTCTTATCTGACGACATAATGCAAAGAGAGCCGGATACTCTTAACATATTCTGGTATCCACTAATAAGTGCATAGAATCGACATTCCGTAACAGACATATCTGAAGACAAGTAAGCAAGTTTTGAAGATACTGCGTGAAATTCCTCTCCTACTTCCATTCCGATTAGAGCTGATTAATCCCACTCAGTGTTTATTAGCGTCGTACTTGAAGTTGTTTTTTTTGTTTTTGTTTAGTTTTTCATGGAAAGTAGCAGTCACCGGCTGGGAAAGTGAGGTCAGGGAGTTGTTCTTTGCGAAAGATAGGAGCAGATAATTCTTTTTTATGTTTGGCACCTCTGACGCCAATTCAGCCATTCCAAATTTAACGGAAAAATCATACAATACTTATCTGAATCAAAGAAATCACACAAGGCGTGCTGTGTTCAGCAAATGTAAGTGATAGTGTAATATGATATGTAAACGAGCATCGATTAATACGAACCAAAAGCTTTGACCAGTCAATTTGCTGTCGGCGACCCCATCAGTCGTGAGCAACGTCACATCCCGGCCCCAAAAAAGGCATACAGGAAATTAAGAAAAAAAGGCTTGAGATGGGGAGATAACATAGATGTTTTGAAACTTCTACTGTAACTATTGGTCATTTCGAAAAGATAAGACAATCTTTAAGTCTATGTCCCGTGTTTTTTTCTATAGGAAAGGTGCGAATCTCAAAAAAGTTCAATATACTGTATATTAATTTGATTTACTAAGAACTTTGTTCTTCTAGAAACAAACTTTTCCTTCACAGCCTCAAATGTTGTCGAAATCGTCAGAGATGAGAGTGAATTCGTCTCTCCTGATCGCTTGCTGCATATATGGTCTTTCAACGATGATAAATGCATACAACAAAGTATGTGATGGCTACATGTTAACAAGTACTGACACAGGTTCACGTGAAATTTTCTTACAAACTGATGCCGTAATTTAACAGGTTATCACGGAACACATCGAAGAATCCCTTATTCCTAATTGTAAACACTACATTCGCAAGTTTAGAGCAGTGATTTCCAAAGTCTGTGTTACAACTCCTCCAGAGGCACTGGAATTTCCAAGTGGGTGCTGGAAAACAATTTTTTAATCGACTGGCGAGAAATGTCCCCAAAATATTGTGGAACTATTTGTCAATAGAAAAATAAGGAAATGTCTGAAATAGAAATCTTGTATTATAAGGAAGGATATATGATTTCATATCGGCAGGAGAGACTAACATACCAGCAGTAAATCTTTGAAACCTACAACGTCTGTATTTCAGAAATAATTATATTTAGCGGAAAATTTCAAAAATCAAAAATTGTTTTGAAAATCGAAAATTAATTAAATTTTGAACCCCTTTTCTGGCCATTATAAATATATATATATATATATATATATATATATGTGTGTGTGTGTGTGTGTGTGTGTGTGTGTGTGTGTGTGTAAATTGATCCTGCCCAACAGAATAATTGAACAATTGAGTAATCACGAAGGAGTAAATAAATACCGTATCAAAGGAGTGACATAACGAAGGCAAATGATGAGGCTGGATTTCTTACAATTTGATATTCATCAATTACCGATTACAAAGTTCTGAAAATTCAACTTCTAAACTCTATTTGAGAAATCGGAGAGCTCCAACAGTAACTGCTTCAACTGAGACCACGAGCAAAATAGAGAGCTACCAGTACATTATTGGTTTTGGGTAGACTTCATAAGCAATGAGTTGACCGTCGTTTCATTTCATGTTTTATGCTTCATTTACAGACACACTTCTGAAACCGTAAAATTGATTCAGAAGTATTTTACATTGTCACTTTATTACGGTAATAGTTGTGTTTTTATCTTTGAAACGAATCTCTAATTCATCACTCTTTTGTTATAGCGATCATTCACTATGCAACTCTTTTATTACCTATTCACACGTATACCTGAGATTTTTCTTTTAAAGATTCCTGCACAGTGTTAGAGCAAATGATTTTATTCTGGAATACTTTATGTTCTGTGTTCTACTTTAGAGGCAAGAACCAAGTATTTTTGTTTATTTGTTTTTTCTCTGGGAAGGGAGGTGTTTAAACAAGTTTCTCCAATCAGGCATATTTTACGGTATATTGAATTTGTGATTCAGTCTGGTAGACAAATATGTCAACCATCAAGTTACGCTGGATGTCTCGATCGTAGGGAGGACTGAAGCAAATTTTTGTGTGTGTGTGTGAGCTGACAGGTTTTTATATATACTTGTTTGGAGAATATTAAGTCACCTTTTTATTGAAATTATGACTCATATACGTATAGAATGGATTGTTGCTTGTTCCCTATGATCATAACATATGGCCAATGATAAGTCTGATTCTGAATAACTTTTCAATGATTCACAGGTAGTGGAGTAATACTTAATATGTGAAAATTGAGTTTTAAATGGAGAAATGTTTAAATGATCCGTTTCGAAAGAAGGAAAAAAATTAACTTGCAAGATAATTTATACGATGAATTTTCATTTTTTATGAGGAGGGGTAGCTCCAATCTAAGTCACGTGATTTCCCTGGATGATTAATTCACACTTTCACAAGGTTGCTTTACTGTGACTTTTTTCTTCTTCTTTTTCTTCTTCTTCTTCTTCTTCTTCTTCTTCTCTGTCTCCCTCACCTTATTCATTGATTATTTCTGTCATCTTCCAAGTCAAAAAATCACGTTGAATGAATGCAGTTGCCTTTTTAAAAGGTTTATCTGATGTAGAATAAGAAATGGCGGCTTATCATAATTCCAGTTTGGTTCAGAGGTGTTCGCAACACATTTTCTAAGCTCAAAACTACGCACAATGCATTCTCTTTCATCTTTCAAACGCCAATATATCAGTAGTTAAACATAATTTCCCAAGTGTAATTTATTTTTCAATAATGATAACTATAATACTCGTTATAACTACTTTACTTCGCCTTTTCATTGTTCGATTTAGGATGGCAGATGATAAAAGAATGCGTTTTATTGCTTATATGTAGTTAATAGAGATTGTTTCTGGTTTGGGTCTTTTGAAACAGTTTCTGATCGAAATAATAATCCCTTTTATTTTTAATTTGTTTTCGTTTTCATATTTTTTTTTTTGTTTAAATGCTTCACGCCTGCTAAGAGACTCTTGAAGATTAGTCAAAGTTAATACGAAATCTCAAAGGTTCTTATCTTTTTTGGAAGAGTACCAACATTCACGTGTATTTGTGTGTGTGTGTGTGTGTGTGTGTGTGTGTATGTACCCAAATGAGCCAAAATATCATGACAAGTAGCAAGAATGACAACGGCAA
This sequence comes from Thysanoteuthis rhombus, assembly GCA_963457665.1. Classification (NCBI taxonomy): domain Eukaryota; kingdom Metazoa; phylum Mollusca; class Cephalopoda; order Oegopsida; family Thysanoteuthidae; genus Thysanoteuthis; species Thysanoteuthis major. Next base: position 56,290,862 of record OY735201.1, read on the forward strand.
GTCTGCATTACAGGGTCAGAGGTATATAAATAGGTGAAGCAGCCTAGAACCTTCATTCTGATATGCTGAATGTTGCTCTTATAGACAAAGAAAATTTGGGAGGTTTTGACAAAGGCTAAATTGTTTTGTCCAGATGATTTGGTGAGAGCATTTCTCAAATGATACGGTTCGTTCTGAGTTCAAGTTCAGTTGTAGTGGATACCTATCGGCAGTGGAATAAACAGGGGGGGTCCCAACCACTGTATGGATATTGATGAACCGAGTTTCATTGATATGAGAAGTGGGACAAAATTTTTCACTTCCAAGTAAGAGCAAACAGTCATAAATTGCACATCGATGTGAGGAAAGGAAAGATGCTGTATACCTATCATTGTTGCATGTGAGGCATGGGTACCTGCAAACCAGTTAGAAAACTAATACTGGCCAATGCCCATCGCCTGAAGCATCTCCGGTGGCCATTCAAACGTTGGACCTTGTAATAATGGAAGAATATTGCTTTGTCCTGTGTCCTTCTTTGCTCCTGAGTAAAGTTGATGGCAAAGGACGTCTGCAATGTCACCACCCGGAAACTATAAGCCGGTGCCGGTTCGTGCAGCACCTCTCTGGGAAACACTCGGTTCTATCACTCATGTGGAATGTACTTTTTCGTTGACCACCTATCTCAACATCATTGATGACCATGCCTCATATATATATATATATATATATATATATAGAGAGAGAGAGAGAGAGAGAGAGAGAGAGAGAGAATGAGAGAGAGAGAGAGGGGCAAACAGAAAGAATCAGGGAGACCGTAATGGAAAAATAACGAGAGAAATGGGGTGAAGGAAGATGGAATGAATCAATTGTTTGGCTTTGTGGGAGATTTAAGGAAAGTTTTCTACTATTATGGTGTCGGGATGGAGTTTCAAGGTTAGGTGCAACGATTGCACAGCGGATCACGCCCTTTTAAACCAAGGATTTTCATCGTATGGTCCACAGAGGGGTGGACGAATAGGATTGCATGTCTGACAGGATTTCCCTTATCCTGACAGATTATATACATTCTTGCATACCGGAGAACATTTACAGAAATTGAAAAAAAATAATCAAATTTTCAAAATAATCAACAAAATAGATAGCAATATAAAATATATATATATATTTATATGTATGTATGTATGTATGTATATATATATATATATATATATATATATATATAGAGAGAGAGAGAGAGAGAGAGAGAGAAGGGGAGAGAGACTGCATTTCTTTTTTTTGGCGTCTGTATTCTTACATATGAAGAGCGTTTCCCATGTATATGACTGTAACACAATTGTTTGCATGTAAGTGCTAGTGTGAGAAACCACTGTTTTTACTTCCGTTTTGATCTTCCCATGTAATTGAATTTTACTTATAAAAGGCTGGTCCAAAAAAGAAGCAAATTGTGACAGTTAACACTTAACTGGCTGCTAAAAAGAAAATGTTTCTAGAACTGGGTTACTTAAACATTTTACCCTATCAACCCTTTCGGTTATTTCACTTCAAACAATGGTGCCAGTAAAAGAAATTAGTTTCAACTCTTTCAAATTTGTATTCGGATTAATAGTTGCATTCGGGTTTACAGAGTTCCAAATGGATGTTTTTACAGACAGATTCCATAGCACAAACAGATTAAATCCAGCATAAATGGTCTAACATCTAAAAAAAGTAAATATGAAATTCTTCTATAAAGTTTGCAAAGCTCTTCGGGGTTGTTCAAAAAACTTCCACATCGATTTGGACTAATGTTCCCTCCATGGTCCTAAATCTTTTTTCAGTTCTCTCGCAAAGTCAAGATACCTATCTAGCTTTTAGCTTTGTTTCAATTTTACTCTGTGAACCGTGGAATCCACTTTCCAACAATTTTTTTCTTGTTTATATCAACGAGATCTGGCTTTCTAGCATGGATTTGGTGGATAATATTGATTACCAAATGGTAGGTTTTTCGAATTACTTACTTGTTGTGAAATCGATGCACAAAGATTCTTGTATATATCAATTTCAGATACAAGAAATCAGTTAAAATTCCAGTATTTGTATCAGAAGCAACATACGAGGAACTACAAAACTTTAAACTCGGGTGAAAATATCTAATTGAGGGATTGAGAATTACCAATTGATTCATTGTTTTGATCTTTCAAATGAATCATAGGTACAAATGGTTTGACCCTAAGTTATACGCATAGTTAGCTTAACAGGGTTTTTTGGTGGAAAAGATTGAAATCAACAATTTAAATAGGAAGCATCAATTGGTTAATCACCGAATTCTACGAAACTTTGAACTCATTAGCAATTCCATTGGTTTGGGGGGAATTTTTGAGTTTTTTTGCAGAGAAGTTTTGTTGTTGATACTTTAATGTATCACCAATATTATTCATTACTTGAAAACCCAATTAGGCATACTTTGAACCAAACGATGAAATAATTTACCAGGCACTGCTTTTCAAAATATTAAAGTGGCAGTTTTGTACTTAAAACCTCCCTGGTCAACTATCCTCATACATTTTCATTGATGTTGTAATTAGGATATTTCGCTTGCTAGACCAAACATTTATACTCTACCCTTGTAGAGATCGTTGTATGATTCTTTCAACATGAATAGGACCATTATCATACTGACCGGAACACTTTTAACTATAAGATTCGTGTATAATTTCTCAGCAAATCAACGAATCTTGCTGCGTTTATCCGTCAGTCAACCCACTGGAGTGTGATCTTCCACCAATATCCATCACAACCCAAAATATGACCACCTCATCAACGTGACTGGGGAGAGTTAAATTATAATCGTTGGATATGTCATGGGAATTAAAGTGTATTTTTTCTTATCTCCATTTTTGTCCTACTTTGAATAAGTCTTGCAAATTCTCGTCTCCATTGTGTGTTGGTCATTTCCAGAGCAGAGCGTTTCTATTCATCTTAGCCAAAATCCTACCTTCTTGATTGTTGCTACTTTGTGAACTTAAACCTCTCTCTTTTCTTCCATACGAAACATTTGGTGATTTGGGATTTACTGTAGTGCTACTATTTTCTTTGGTCTTATACCTCTTTTGATTGTTAGGTTACTTTTTCAGACTTTGTAAAAACGCTTTCACAACTAAGTATCTTCGATTAATTCCCATATCTGTTGCACGTTGTGATGAACCCATATATCGAAATTCCACTGCCCTACCGAAAACGGATTGGTTTTGTCTCATTCCTATTCTGTGTAGACTTGATACTGTGTGCTTTTTTTTTTTACAACAAAAGTGACCGATAATTCGAACTTTGAATCCTTGATAACACACCAATTGCCAATTGATTGAATTTAAATGCCAACGAAAGTTTTCAATAATCAATATTCCGTTAAAATCATTCAACTCACAACCACTGTTCAGCTCGGATAGAATTTTGTAGATTGCCAACCTTGAAAATCACAAGTAATCAAATCAATCAGATTTATCACTTGAGCTAGGAGTTTTGTGGTGTACTGTACAGTCATAGGAGTACTTGCAAGGTGTAGCATTTTTTTTTTTTTTATGTAACTAGCTGAATGTTGTCGTTGTATCATTCTGGAAGTCATAATCTCCCCGGTAAATACTTGACTACATTTTATTATTAAATCAATTGATTGAATTAAAGCGCTTTGACGTGACTCACAAATAAAATATTCGCACGTGAGCAAATATAAGCACATGCAGTCGCGTGCAAGAATAACCAGTTGCAGAGTGATAATCCATCAACTGCAGAGTTGTTTTCGCAGGGGAGATAACTCTGCTTCAAGCGATATATTCATTCATCTGCAGATGATACCTGAACCAATAGTGAATCATTCACAGTGAAGATACATCCTATTTCAGACGATGTAACGAATCCACAAATGAATATTATATCTCATTCCTCTTAAATATTCAAGTAAGGGCTCTTCTGGGGAAGTCGACGGTCAATATATCATAAAAAAAAGAACTATCGATGCAATAACTTTGCTGAAAGAATATTCTCGAGGTGATAAATCATGGCTTTACAAACAGGCTGTTAATACATAAGGGCAATATACAATACACGGAAATATGGCTTCTTTTAGCGTTTCGTTTCGTGATTCTTGAAATGGTTTGGGAGATTTGAGTCAGTTCATGGCATATGAAAAACAAATCCAAGCTATTCTTGCTTTGTCTCCACAATAAAATGTTCTTCGATTGAAGAGATTATTTTCTTTCTTTTAATCTTTAAATATATGCTGCTGTTCCTAACGTGCAGTCTTTTATACATACAAAAATGTAAGTATAAAATGTTACACTTCATACTGAAGGTATGTTGTCTCCCGAAGAACAATTCATGAATTATTCCATATTGGTTCAGTTGAAATGATATTTAGAATCGTCTAACAGAATGATCCTGTTTCTCCCGCTTTGTTCTTAAGATATTCACAATTTTTTTTTTTTATTATCAAGGATAATTTCTTGCCGTATCTCTTCTCAGTAATGGTAGATACTTGTCAGCTCAATGTACAGTCGATTCAGCAAGGCATTTTTCTTGCGATTATACAGAGGTCTCGAATCAGTTTAATATGCCAGGTATTTACAGATGCCAAAATGAAAAAACTTAACGTAGTTGAATTGAAAATATCTTTCTACATGAAAATCCACCCAAAAGACACTATTTTCAGATTATGGACAAGACAACTAATTGCCTAGTGAATTGATAACCATATACGTTTATGTGCAACAACTACACGAAATATAGTGACAAAGTAATGGTGTCATAGCGTGCATCTTGTTTCAGATTGTATTTAAATAACATAAGGACAATTGTTCTTTTTTCTTTATATAAACTGAAATTTTGCATGGTTTGTTAGTAAAGGACAGCCAGTTTACACTGTGTTAAAGATTTTGATATCTTTGTTGTAATTGTATCGATTTTCTATTCGTTCTTTGCCTCCGGAGGTTCGAGCAGACAATGTTTACACTTTAAAAAACTGGAACCGGTGTAATTTGATAGTTAAGTTAGCATACCAAGAGCTCAGAACTCAGAGACTTCGAATGCTCACCAATTGGGTGAAAAATGAGACAGTTTTAACGAACTTTTAGGAAATCTTTTCGAATGAATTTTGTTATGGGAACAGTATTTTGTAGAGAAAACTTGCAAAAATGATTTAAAAGTCAATCAGGCAATTTTTGTCGGAGGTACCACTTCAATCAGCTATTTGATTCAAACCACTGGCGATATTTGTAACTGAGAATCATACGGGTAAATTTTAAATCAAAAGAAAACAAGAGGAATAAATTTGCTTTTTGGATAAAAAGATTTTAAGATTTGTTAAGTACAAAGCAATATACATTTGAAGTGGATGCGAATAAAATCAAAATACAGAAATAAAACTGATTTAAGGATATATATATATATATATATATATATATATATATATATATATATATGTGTGTGTGTGTGTGTGTTTGTGTGTATATATGTATATATATGCGTATATATATATATATATATATATATATATATATATATATATATATAAAAGATATAAATTTGTTATTTTGATAAATATATTTACAAGAGATCTATTTATATAGGAAGGATAGTTCCTATTGTCTGGTGGATTTCATTAAGTATTTTTTGTATTCTTTACAATGAAAAAAACCAGAGGAGGAAAAATGTTTTCATCAAAGAGAAAAATCGAAAGAGAAAATATTCGTGCTTTCCTTGAATACATATTCTCCTCAAAAATGTACAAATAAAACTAACTTTTTAGCTGAAGGAAGCCTGATTGACTTTGACTGATGTGCTCATACATTTTCCTTGTATAATACCTTTTTCATAATAAAATGATTGAAAAAATGAATACAAAAATTTTTTAGAAATCTGCTCATTCTTTTTATCTTTACGGTGAAAATTTGAAGTGTCTGAGTTCTGGGCTCTAAATATGCTAACTCATCAATCAGATTACACTGGTTTCAGTTTTCAAAAGTGTAAACATTGTCTGCTTGGGCATCCGGAGGGAAAGGTTGAATAAAAACAATCGATAAAACGACACAGGTTTAATACATTGTAAACTGACTTTCCTATACCTACAAACTATACAAACTTTCAGTCGAAATGATGGGAAAATCGACTGAATAAGAAAAAAGTGATTTTTCTTATATTCTTCCGATACAATCTGGAACTGGATGTACGCTGTTACGTCTGACTTTCCCACTCTATTAAAGAAAAAAAGGGAAAGCTACATACAACGTCGAATGCATTCGTTAGCTATTAATTTGATAAGATAGATTTCCCTCAACTCAATGTGTCATGGGCGAGATAGCCTGATGGAGCCAAGCCTTATTCAGAGTAATATCAGAATCAAAATATTCCATCCCCTACTCTGGTTACCAAATAAAGCCAGAGAGTCGAGGGTTGGCTGTTATTTATCCATTGCCGCGGAGATGAGATTTGGATTAATGCCTTACCCAAGGGCTCTGGGATGAAGTGAATACAAACTGTCATAGCATGAATCCGAACTCATGCCGATTTCACTCCCTAACCCGTGTAAAGTTCGGCTAAAAAGTACCTACTTGAGATTGATGGATTGTTTTGCATTAAGAAGAAAATCTTACTGTATAAACATGTGAATTTGATATCACACATGCTTGTATTCATACGTTAGATTCTGGCGACATGGTTAGAAATCTAGTTTCGCAAACAATTCGCTAAAGCTGTTAATTTGATACTCGTTTAAAACTCGAATTTAGTGTGTATTTAGAGATTTTGAAGCTCTACTCTAGTTTATACTTTAGACAGAAGTTGGGAGAGGAGATTGAATATTGGGGGATTAGACAATAAAATCAAGCAATACTAAGATGGATGAATGAAGATGCGAATGAATAAGTACACGATGAATAAATAAATAAAATGCGGCAAATTCAGTTGTACTCCTCCGGTTCTCGCTGCAGTATTGGGATTTGGGGGATTTCTTTTAGCAGTTGAAAAAATTAAAATTTTTCATTTTACTTAGCTTAATAGTTTACGCCCGACTCCCAGCTTAGGGCAGCAAGATTTCACTGCTTGGACGTGACTGTCTTTAGATCTCTGTTCCAAACTAAGCCACGCTTGATAAATTACCATGGCTACGTATATTAGGGGTCAACTATAGAACCATGGATTGCATGTTTGTTTAGAGTACAAATTCGCTAGAGTCTTAAATTCGCTTCTCCCGAGTGACCCAATATTACACCCTTGTGCCGGACTAAGCTACGTCAAACAGAAAAACAATAGAAACATGCACAGAAAAACTGGCTTATAGATGCACCAATGGAAAAAATACAAACCAATACATGGATGAAAAGAAAAGTGATGGTTCATTAGCCGAGTATACAGATTGGTATATTGGTTGCAATAGACTGGAAAGAAGAGGATACAAAATATTTGCAAAAATGAAGATTTATCTGATGTGGTGACAGGAGCAGTTGCATTTATCCAACTGGCAGCAGTGATCAGTTATTCAGGTCAGATGAAAGCCAATATTTAGAATAATGACTTTAAAGGCATGCAGATAAGTCCTCATTGCTTGGCTAATGACGCAACAGAATCATCCTACTGTAGATTCCTCTCATGTATTTTGCCGAACAAAACAATGCTTATCTTACGACGTTGAATGAATCAGTCGATAAAAAATACATTGATTAATCAGTAGAATGATTATAAACAAGGAACGGAAATTATGACATAGACATATGGATAGATATGAACAGACTGTGATAGATATTGTCGATTCAATCTATAAACGGAAGATACTTACAAACCTGCCCAGCCTATGTATTTCTCTTCAAGAGATGAATGTATCTTGTATGTCTACTAAAATGTATTTAAACTGTAAAGGTGATGAACTTCATTCCCATAAATGCGTTCATGTCAGCGAGTGCGGCGTTAATAGTCGACCTAACATGTCAGCCCATCTCCTGAATAGTAGACAACCATGAAATAAGATAATCAACATTGTAATGGGGTGAAAGTCATGTTCTGACATGCCACCCTTTTCATCGTTATGATAGTGATGCTGATGATGGAGAGTGATTTGAAATCTCCCTGTGGTAGATTTCATCTTTGTCGATGGATAATTCTTCAGATAGATTTTGCCCACCGCTCGGTTTACAACTGTTCCATTCAGTACGCAGTATTGTATTTTTGAAATACAAAACCCCTTTTTTGTCCACGAGGAATGTGTTCAAAGGCAACCAATATATACCTAAAATAATGAATAGTACCGAACCTTGTACATCTTTTTCACCTTTACTTGAATTTAATTCCTAAATCATGTACAGTAGAAGAATAATAACAATTACTAATGATAAAATTGAACATTGATTATGATGTACCGGAATGAAAGTTGTTATGATATATATTTGTACCACACATCTTAGCAACTTCGGCTACTATTTCATTTTCTTTCTTTATTTGGCGTGGGTCCTTTACTTTTTCACTTGAAGGAATCACTTTACATTTTTTCCGTGGTATATCCAAATTATAAGGATGGATTTTCTTGTGTTTTAGAACCATCAGAAAGTAGAACTAGTGTTAATTTCTGAGGTTGACTGAATGCAAAACTGCATTAAAGGTTGGGTCGCTTTATAGCAATCCGAAATACAATGATTCAGTTTGGATCAAAAGGCGAATGCTTGGAAAATTTTGCATTCATCATAGAGTCTATGGGTTGATAGATATAATCATAGATAGCCTTAATCTCTGATACTTTGTAAGACTTAATTGAGACGAACAGGTATGAACATTTATAGATAGACTGCATTAAAAGAAATTTTATAAATAAAAAAAAATAGTTCGATGATTGAAATAGTTCTATAATACCCTGTGGTAACTTTTCAAGTCCTAATGGAGGCCAGGATTTTGCATACTGATTTCCAAGGCAAGAGGCTCCCTGGCAAACCACAATGCTCCTATTATGAATTTCCTTGGCTCTGCACTAAACTATGGTCAGCTCAGTATACATCAATATTAATACCATTTAAGGTTTTTTTTTCAGATTTTGCATGTGCATTGGGCTATTCATAACTCAGGAAGACAGAAAGATTGTGGTGTACCAATTTTCAAGGTGAAGGTATATTGCTTCCTTTGAAAATCTTAATTCGATGTTATGAATATTGATAGATAGCTAGATAAACCATAAGCATATACCAGGTTCCAAAATATGTGAATTTGCTGACCTCTATGGAATGAATAATTAGGGTCTGCTAACCTCTGGGCAAAAAGAACTAGCCTTAAAAAGTACAATTTAGAATCAATAAAATACACCTGAGTTAAAACTGTTATTTTCTGCATCAAACTCGCTTCTGTTCCAAGCTGACTCATCGATACTTCTAGTATTGTAATTTTTTCAAGTGCTCCAATAGGGTCACTAAACCAGGTAACAGTAATACTCAACTAACAGTGCTTCGCCTACCTTATATATTAGCATTCAACACTTATTTGTATTATCTGTATTCGGAAACTATCGACTAGCAACAACAGGAAACTCTATACTAATAAAACAAACAAGGTTTGAAAGGGTAAGAGAGAATACGTTGCATCAGCTGATTTACTCGCTGAGTTAAGCTGCATCTGCAGATTATTGCGTCATCCATTTTATATCAGAATAATCTCGACTGATTCCTATGAGTGTGTCTTTGCTGTTCTTCACTATAAAAGGTTATGAAATAAATTCTGGGTACTTGAACTGTTACTTGAAATCATTTGCTCAACGAGACATGCGTTTTTCACTCATTTAAAATATGGTTTCTAGCCTCTTGCTCCTAGCATGCAGTTCTCTCTCAAATGCACCTCTCGCAAAAGCGAGACTTACGCTCTATGTGTGAATTGGCACTCTTCCATCAAAGGAGAAGTAGTTGGAGTACCCAACAATATAGCATATTTTATGAGAATGGTTCTTGTGAATGTTTAAAGTGCTAAGGTTGTATAACTCCAATTAACTATGGAAGTGCGGTGGCAAGCCTTGCAATGAAAACCAGTGCGCAATAGTCATTTTAACCTAGATGTGAATAGCGATCAGAATAGAGGTAAGCTCGTTACTATCTCCACGATGAAGTAGCTCCATCCCTGGAGAAATTGATAGAAAAGAAAATATATATATATACATATATTCCGCCTAGCCGTCAAGTGACGGTCAGCAAGTTATTCTTGCAGGCCATTACAACTTGAAATCGGTTTAATCTTAAGTTAGTGCTCAAAACTAGTGTCATTGTGTCAGTCTAAGCCGAATTTTAGTAAATATCAGTCACGAAAGAGAGAGTGCAGAACCAACCAGTGACTTACTTCAAACAGACCAACATAGACATCAAATTGCAGATTGGCATAGATATTGTCACATAGGAAAACAGACACAGAGTTTCTGTCCACCATGATATGAATAGACAGACTGTCACAACTAACCAAAAATAAAAGTATACTTTCAAGTAGATAGGTAAATATGTAGATACTGGCTTATTTTTTTTTTAAATGTTCCGCGTGGCAACTCATGTCTTGTTTGGATATTTTTGTGGTTTTTAGGCTCATCATTTCAGGGCATAAAACACAGGCTTCTCTACTTACTTGCATAAAGATGTCATGGCTTACTTTAATAGCACTCCGTTCACATCCATACATTATATATGGATGTATGCAACTGATGTTTTCCTTCTATTTTTCTTTTCTTGTATCTCACTCACATCCGGTTTACCCCTTCGACTTAACGTCATTTTTTTTGTTTTCCACCTATTCCCATCGTTCTTCATATCTTGGCAATTACCCCTCTCTTTTTTTTCTCTCCGTCTCTGCCTCCGTATATTTCTCCCCCCCTCTCTCTCTCTCTCTCTCTCTCTCTCTCTCTCTATATATATATATATATATATATATATATATATATATATACATGTATATATATCATTCTCTCCTCACACACACAAACACACATTGAGGCTTCTCTACTTTTTTGTCTCTCAATCTCTCTATCCTTTTCTCTTCTCCTCCTCCTCTCTCTCTCTCTCTCTCTCTCTCTCTCTCTCTTTTATTGCTATTTTCCTTTCTAGTCTATCTTTTTTCTTCCTCTTTTTACGATCTTTACTTCTTTTATCTGGAGGTGCAGGATTGACCTGACTATCAACAGGCCAGAAAAGAAACAATCGACAAACCGAATTCAAGTTTCAGCTGATGTAGTTTGTGATCACTCTACACTAATGCCCTTGAGAAAGACATGAATCCATTTCCGGTCCGCAGTTATGGTCAAATAGAAGAGCATATGGAGCTCTTTAGTGCTCTAAGGGAGTTCATGTGAGAGTAGATCATTCTGGAAAAGAGAGCAGTTTATCAATCGCTTTGGCAACTGAAATACTGAGAATGGGCACTAAGCCTCAAGAGTAGATCCAGTGTGCGTGTGTAGATCTCCACTTCAAAATACCAGTGATGGGAGCGGTCTCCCCCTGATCCTCGAAAGCGAAGAATGACTAAACAACGGCATTCCTTTTTTCCACGCCCCAATTGTCCTCCTCTTTTAAGATTATTTGTTTTAAATATCATCTCCACACCCTGCACTTCTCTTATCCATTTCTTCATTCTTTATTTCTTCTTTGCCCCTTCTTCAATATCTTTCCTTTCTGTTAGAAAAAGTGAAAAAAAAAAAAAAGGTTGTTTTAAGTTTTTGAATTGGTCTGGTTAGCTAGCAAGGTTGATGGGACAATGAAGTTGAAAATTCGAACTTTCACTCTTTATTATGACTAAAATAAACATTCTGTTCATCTTTGAATATTTTCAACCCCCTAAATAGGTTTTTTGTGGAGGGTTAATTTACAATATAATTCCATGCTGAATTGGCAGTATTCACAGTTGATTTTCAAAATATCAGACTTTTCAGGGATTACTGCCCGTCCAGGGGCTAAAACATTGTCACTTATCCAATGATCCATTCTATTCCATCTTTTTAATTGATCACCTCCAACACGGTATGTTACTGTCCATTGGTCGCATGATGGTTTTTACTGAATGACTAACCAGATTTATCTCTATTTTCTTTTATCTTCTTCTTTTATTTACTCTTCTCTTTATTTTATTATTTCTTTACCTCCCTCACTCTCACGTTTCACTCTCTCTTTTTTTTCATTCTCTCGATAAATTTATTGCTCTTTATTTGTTCTTCATTCGAACGTCGACTTTCTATCTTAATTCCCGCTTCTATTTCTCATCTATCTTCTATACGTTTCTCCTTTTCTTCTATCACTCTTCATATTTCTCCCTTTTGCAGCTATCTCTCCCTCGACGTTATCTCTCAATTCGTACTGTATTCCTGCCCCATGCACCTGTAATTAAAAGGCAAAGGGATAGTCCCATTGGGGGAGGGCTCCAATCTGTTTTCTGTTTTGTTCAACTCTCTTTGTTTATTTTGTTTGTTTGTTTGTTTTTTTCTTTTTTTATCTGTTCTTTTGTCATGTTATCCAACTAATTACCTATTTACATCATCGGAACACGAAACAGCGCATGACTGACGCTCTTTTACATCCGCCCGCCATTACCTTCATTTATTTATTGTTGTAGCTGCTCATTCCTCCATTGTCTTTTTGTCAGCCGCTCTCCGCTTCTTTCTCCGTCGGCCAACGTCCATCTCATACATTCGGTGTACCAGAGCTGGCCATTAAATTATATTGGCTTTAGATAAATTGTATTTGCACACTGATCGATAATTGTTCACTGGCAGTGCACAGAAACCTTCATGGGATAACGCACCATTGCACGAATAAACATGAATATTACTAGGAGCAAACTGAATATCATACGTGGCAATTATCGACAAACAAGAAGACAAGGAGACAGACATACGTGTACGTGATTGTATACATCCGTATAAGCGTATGGATGCAAAAGGATTTGGCTGAAGTATACACATAGCCAAATCTAAGGCCGTAAAGACAAACATATGCGTATGCATTCGTATGCGTATGCATCATATATAAACGTGATCATCTGCATATAGAGGCGTAAAAATACAGGGATACACATTAATAACCACATAGGCAATCATTAAATGAATAGGTACTTGGGCAATGAACATACGAGTGCATTTATACTTATATATATATAAATATATATATGTATACGTGTGTGTGTGTCTATATACATACATACATACATACATATATATATATATATATATATATATATATAAATGCATATATATATTCATGAATACATTCGTGCGTATATATATATATTTATATGTATACATATTATTGTTATTGTTATCATTATCATCATTATTGTTATGTACATTCACATCTGAAAGTAACCGTATAATTAGTGATTTATTAATATGACATTATACAAAGCTCCATCAATAAGTCTATTGCATGGCACGACTGAATTAGGTATAATAATACGGAGAGAAATTATATTGATAAATAAAAGTCTGTTTTGTAAAATCAATGCTTTTTCCTCTTTAGGTTCTGAACTTATTAATGGACTGACGTATACATATATGGATCTACAAACACATGCATGTGCGCACGCATATATATATATATATATATATATATATATATATATATATATATATATATGTCTCTGTGTGTATGCGTGTGTGTGCATGTGTGCGTGTAATATTGGGAATAAAGTATTTGTAGTTGTTCTGTTAGATTGAATTCCTGTCTTTTTGGAACATCATTGTCTGCGTTAGAGGAACATTGAAAATAGCAGATATAAACTGGCTGCTCGGCTCTGACTGTATGAGCGGAATCACGTTAAGAAAGCCTCCTGGCAGCTCATATCTTCAATAGTTTATTCTATTTACGCTGTCTAGTCAAACCGGTATGTCTCTAATTCCATTTATATCTACATATATCAAGAAATGAACATATGTGATCCAACAGAATGGATTATAAATGGTGATATATTATATAGGAATCGTTTCACGTTTGATATATCACCTCATTTAGACAACGTAAGTAAAATAAATGATCAAAGAAAATGGGGCAGCTGTATGAATAGAATTGGCCGATTTCAAAAAAGTTTTTGTTAGAAAAAAACAAACGTCATTCTGTCAGATCACATGTGTCCATTTCTTGATACAAAACTGTCGTGTTGAAAGAAGTGAATACACAGAGAATAAACAAGACGAGAATTTCGGTTGAAAGCAGTTATCTCTGACCTTGCATTACCAACAGCTATTTAACTTAATGGAAAGAGCGTCGCTACGTCGAATCGGCTACCCTGTCGGTGGCAGGTTCGATTCCTGCAGCAACCACATTTTCCTTGATTGTTTACTCCGTGTATATTATCTAAATTGAGTGATGTATTAACCGTGTAACGATTGGAGATTATTTCAAATAAGACTTTGTATGTAATATAATGCAATTCATAATCAATATATATATATATATATATATATATATATATATATATATATATATATTCATAACACTCGTTTTTAACATAGTATTGAGGCACTAGTACATTTGTTATCTTTGTTCGAAGTGACTGATTTTATATTTACAAAAACTCACACACACATACACCCACACATGTAAATAAATCAGTCTGACATCCATTGTTGCAAATTTTTCTAAGTCGTTTTCTTTACATATTCTGATACCTGTTTCTAATTTAAGTAATTTCCTCGTAAATTACTTCACAACGACGAATATAAGTTCACATATAATGGGTGGCAGTCTTTTTTACCAACATCAGCCTACCTATCCCTGAAGTATTTTATGAATGTTTATGTTTCTTGATTTAAATGGTTTGGTTCCTGCAATCCAGCGAACAGTTGACATGTGCACTCTTCTGTGAAATATAAATCTTTTAGGCCATTGGGTAAAAAGCCTGGGGTTAGACTATACACTGATCCCAATATCACAAAACAGGTTCGATTCATGTTTTAATCTGATTACCAATTTATCTAATTAATTGTTTGTTTCTGATTCTTAAGATATAAAGTGCTTTTTTTCTGCAAATGAATTGACGTAATAAAGCAGAGTGATTTCTTTTCTTTGACGCGTGTACTTTTGTGAAGTAGGTTCCTTATGTTTTATAGCGTAAATAGTGAAATATATCTATTTTTATTCATCGGTTTTTTATATAATAACAAACTGTAGTCTGTTATTGCTATCGTTTTTACCAAAATGTTGCCGGAAGGTTTGTCCTTCATTCAGTCAAAAATCAATGTTCATTTTCAACTTGTGAGATGAGGTTTCAGATACAGCAAACGATTATCAATGATCAATATACACAAAACTATTATATATATATATATATATATATACATATATATATGTTTGTATGTTTGTGCGTGTATATATATATATATATATATATATATATATATATATATATATATATATATACATATATATAAATGTTTGTATGTTTGTGCGTGTATATATATATGAACATTTATGAAGAAATACGTGAATATATATATATATATATATATATATATATATATATATATATATATATATATACAAAACATATTGTATGTCACAGAGAGAACATTAAAATGGTAGGAATAAGAGAACATCTACAAATTTCAAGTAAAACTGAAGATAATAATGGGATTGTGAGAAAAAAAAACGAGAACAACAAATAGAAGATGAAGGAACATAAAGGAAAAAAGAATGAAAAGGATGAAATAATGAAGACTGAATAAAATTTGAATGAAGAAAAATGAAGAAACTGGTGAAGAGAAGAAAAAAAAACAACGAGACCGAGGTAAGAAAAAAAGGAAAAAGTAAAATTAAGAAAGATAATTAAAAAAAAGGGGAAAGAAAACAATGGAGGAGATTTTGAAGGAAATAAGGAAAGAAAAGATAAATTAAGAAAAAAGACAAACGAAAAGAAAAAAGAAAGCAGATGAATAAAAACAGTGAAAAAAGAGAAAGAAAAACAGAAAAAAAGGAGACGGAGAAGAGGAAGGAACTAAAACAAAGAAAAAATGTTTAAAAAAAGAATACACGAATAAAGAAGAGAGGAAAACAATAAACAAACGTCAGCAATGAGAATGAAAGCAAACCAAAAAAAGAAAAAGTACAACAGAAAAGTGAATACAAGCATAATGGAGAGAAATGATAGGACAAAATTATCCCAGATGGAAGACAATGGAAAATAACAAACATATGCATATAAATAAAAGGGATAAGGATCAGATATGAATTCGGAAAAAAATAGCTGGAAACAGACACACGAAAGATAAACGTAAAGTAATTTACCTTTCGGCAATAATCCCCAAAACATGGGATTTGGCTGACACCAGAAGTTCATATCAAAATAACATATCTACGGCGATAAGGTTGTGATTTTATTATCCTGATTCAATAAAAAAAATTTTTAAAACCAGCTTTTAAAAATATGTAGCATTTATTTAAACTTATTTAATAAACATAGATTCGAGATTATGTATGCTTCTTGCCGCCACTAAAATGTCTATTTATGCGTAAAACCATTTTACTTTCACTTTCCCTCCTAAACCTCCGTCTGGATGGAGAGCAATCGACTGACGTAAATAAGAATTGGAAAAAGAGACATATAAATACTGTTTTTAACTGTTGCTTTTATGTTGCACCAACTGAACCCGTGGAAACAAACACCAATGAATAGGATCAATACTAATTTTAAATGCATTATTTATGAGCTACACATACAGGTATGCCTCGATCAGTGACGTTAATTCTTACTGTTTGAAACCGCACAGTTCGTGGTTTCATTATAATTCAATGTGTTCCTGTTTTCAGCTTCTAGGTTGCATTATTTGTACGGCAATACCATAACCAGGCTACATGGAAACCGACATGAATCGAAACTGTAGTATTCAAGTAGTTCCTGTACATAATGCAAGAAAATAAATCGAAAGATTTAGCCTTGAATTAAAATTCAAATAAGTTGCAAAGGCTCTATTTAATAAGGGTTTAGAGGGAATGAAACATGGTCACCAGTAAAGCTGTTGATGGCCCAGCTTATGGTAATTGGTACATTACAGGTAAGCGTCTTGGCTGAGTGGTAACGGAAATCGAACGATAATAGAATGTTCCTGGGGCGAAATAAGGGGCATCACGTGACAATTAGGTGACACTATGGAATGATCAAGAATCACGAGATACTGATCGTAGGGACATAATCGGAGCCATGGTTAGCACATATTATGCGCATAATAAAATTAGCACCATGTTCGAGTCCAGCACATTGGCAGCTTGACAACTCGTCGGTGAAGTATTTCTGTTCTCAAATGTAGGAAAATGAACCTCAACATTTGGGGAAGGTTTGTATTTTATCTTTTTTCAGACTAGTAGCTATTTAGAGAACTTGAGAGTGAAGGTGAGGCGCAAAGAAGATCTAAGCAAACACGCAAAACGTCCTAATTTTTTTCTTTCCTATCTGTATCAATTATAGATATAGAGATCACAGGATTACATACTAAACTAGAGAAGTTAGGATAACATGGGAATTATTCATATGTATTTACTGTCATATTGAGCATGGTCGTTGTGTAATGGTTAGCAAGTTGGTCTCGAATTGCTAAGAAATGGCTGGAGAAACATCTCCACCAAAGGATAAAGAAAACCCTCAAGGCTTCCTTTATGTGAACAGTAAAGCAAAGCCGAGAAAAACAATCTCTAAACTTGAAAAACAGAATGATTGTGATGTGAATGACGACCAGGAAATAGCAGAACTAGATCAGCTCTTCCAATCTTCCTTTTTTGAGGGAGATGATGTATTTGAGATCTGGTTTCACTACTCCATGCACTGTATCTAAAGCAAGGGCGTGGCAGATTCCTTTGAGCATGGTGAACTGGTAGGGAAATTTTATCCCTGAAAATGCTGTATTTGCACCTATGGATGTTAGTATAAACCTAAATAAAGCCATGAGATATGATACGATTCATCGACGAGACCTCGGAGATTCTGCGGATGTTCTGAGTATTCAACTGAATCGTATATTAAAAGAATCTTCAGGACAGGGTTAACTTACAGAAATATGGATAGAAAAGGATAACAAACAGGTGAGTTTGACCTCCGAAGTGCATCAAATCTGTTAGAATTTTTTTCTTAAAGGACTTGTTTAGTTTATCAAGAATAAAGACATATGGTGTCATATTGCTTTAGAAGGCAAGAATTCCTCGAACAGATCTGCTTACAATAATTGAAGAATAGACAAGATTGTATTATGAGGTGATAGGCAAGAAAATCCTTTGACTTAGATCCTCATTGCAGAGTTATTTTACAAGCCGCAAAAAATGTGACATAGCTGGCAAATTGATTAGTTGACTGAAAGACGTTATATGGAGTAAGAAAGAGAATATGTTTGAATTTTTCAAAGTCTCACTAGATATGTGTGAGTAGTTGTGTGCCAAATGGGTCAGTTATTAGATAATAACTATTTTTATTACTTACATATGATCCAACGGATACAATTCCTGTAAAATGTAAAATTATTGCCGATGATACAAAATTGTACCATCCAATTTTGTCGCTGGTTGACTTGGTAAGACTGCAGTAGGACTTATATAAAGAGATGGTTGAGGAAATGGTCGCTAGTATTGAAATCTTCTAAAAAATGATCAGAAAAGTGCAACTGAGAGAGTTTCTGAATTGAAAAGAATGTTATGATGATATGTTGAAGGAGTTTGGGTGAACATTGTTAAAAAATGGAGATGATGGGAGGGAGCTTTAGATGGATGATCAAGATTATGAATGGTTAAGAATTTGTAGATCCAGATGTATTTTACCAGAAAAAGTGCACAAGGGACCAAGAGGCAACACAAACACTGATATTTGTTCGCAATATCATTTTATGAAATACTAAAACTAAAAAAACATACGACAAAGATAGTTTTGTAAAAATATCTTTTTGCGGGGGGGGGTTCCAGTTATTGAATTATTGTGCTTGTGTGTGTGCGCGCGCGCACACATACACATGCACGTATAGTTGTGTGTGTGTGTGTGTGCGCGCGAGCACATACACATGCACGTATGGTTGTGTGTGTGTATAAGAACTTGTACACAAGAAAATCTTAAGACATGAAGGGGAAACCTGAAATTATTTCGATTTTATATATATATATATATATATGTATATATATATGTATACATATATATATATATATATAGAGAGAGAGAGAGAGAGAGAGAGAGAGAGAAAGAGAGGGGGAGAGAGAGGAAGAGAGATAGATTGATAGATAGATAATATATACATACATACATATATATACTCTTTCAAATAAGTGTACATGTGTTTACACACGTATGTATAAGTCGACACACACATGTTCCCAGATGAGTGTGTATATGCCATCAGAAGCAATATGTAATATCTGTGCACTATTCCTTTTTTTTATTCGTAAAAAAATCGTATATATTTCACATTGTGCAATTTTTATTTTAAACTTTTTTTCGTTCCTTGGCAATAAGAGTTATTTTCTGATTGATTACTCGTGAAAAGTATGAAAAAATTGGCATTAGTCCGATCAAACATGTCTTTTGGAATTAGGAAGTTGATACTTGGTCATTCACCTATTTTGCCTCAGATATTTGAGGGTAGGTATTTGAAGGTTGAAATTTTTTATCTACTTCCATGACTAATAGTTTCATTACGCCGAATAGTGTGTACAGTTGTTGCATCAATACGTCCTTGGTATCGCCCACTGGCTTTCATATGACGTTGTTTCATTTGAGCAGCTGTGGCCAGCCCAACTTCGATTCAGTGTCAAGGTATCCTGTGCTCCCCAATGTAGATAAATAGGCACATCGAACAAAGAACAGAAATCAGTAGTTTACCGGGAATAAGCTGTTGGATCGATTGGCCAATCACAGTCTTCCTCTCAAAGACTTTTGAAACGCTTAATCAACCAGCGCACAGCTTAAAACTAACTGTCTTTTCTCCTTATTTGACTGTTCAAGCAAAAAAATCCTGGGCGACAGAGGGAATTCGAATCGTTTAGTCACACTTGGGAAAAGAACACGAGATTGGACAACTAGCTCACCAGTCGCTGGCCGGTGAGGCATTGAGATAATCGTGAAGATCTATCAAGTTAAGGTCCGTTTCGCAGCTAGCAGGGTTTTTTGTCCAATTAAGTGTAATAAGAATTTTATCGAAAGCAAATGTCATTTCAACGTTTTTTGAACTTCAATCCAATTTGAACTCCTCATTTTCCTCCTCAAATCTCCGTCCGGCTTTTGTTTTTTCATGTTGTTTTCATTTTTGTTTTTTTCGAGTTCTGCTCTTATAATTTCTCGATCTGCACGTGTGCCACGATGGAAATATGTTTTCGACGTGGTAATACTATTCTGATGAGCAAGCGAGAATATGTATTGATGTGCAATTAATTAACAGCTCACTGAAAAGGAGAAAGCAGCAATCATAAGACCCAAAGCTATGTGAACCTGGTTGAAATTACATTGGTAAAATGCAATAAGGGGACTTTTTCCCCTCAAAATCCATATCTTTGGCTCTCATCTACTTAGATTCAAAGAGAACTATGGAGTGTTTTCTAGGGACTAAGTGATATACTTGACTTTGAATGTCACCACCCAGGATCATTTAAGCTTCTAATAGTTTGTTTTTTTTAGTTTTTTTGGTACATTCGGGAACAAGTAAATTCCAAAATATTTCTTTGCCGAACACAAAAGTGAATTTTGAAGGGAATAATAGTCATTAATAGTCTATACTGCACTATGTTGTTACATATTTATATGTAAATGTGTACACGTGAATTTAATAATATATATATATATATATATATATATATATATATATAGTTTGTGTGTGTGTATGTGTGTGTGTGTGTATGTGTGTGCAATATATTATCATCTATTTGTGCTTATATACCATATATATTATGGCGTATACGTTTTATGATGTATATATAACGATATATATGGATATATAGAGAAAGGAAGGAGATATATCACGCTTTCCAAAAAGACTTGTAGGCTTATACATATATATATATATATATATATATATATATAAATGTGTGTATGTGTGCATGCATGTGTGTACGTTTGCAGATGAATACCCCCATCCACACACACTCACAACCTATATATATATACATATATATATATATATGTGTGTGTGTGTGTGTGTGCATTGCATCTGGGGGACTAGATATGGAATCAAGCAGAACTTGTCATAGCATCATTTGAATGCTTTGATTTCTGAATTTGTTACTATAAGAACAATATTTTAAACTAGGAACCAAAAGACTGTGCCAAGAAAATAGTCATTAGCCAACTAAAAGAGACATTCAAACAAAATTCGTAGCGGCAATCCTTTCCCTCGGCATTTAGTAAGTAAATACGCTTTATTGTTCACAGACAATAGAAAAAATGTGAAATATTCCTTAATAATGATCATAATTCTTCCAGTTACATTTTCTTTTTTACCTCCACTCTCTGATGGGTAAATATCTACGCGAATGAAAAAAAATGAGAAGAGACCACTTTACTCTGGGCTAAATCTAACGCCAGGTATTTTTCTTCTTCGCTTTGTTAGATCTGTTATCTACAATAAATGCCGTATATGAATTGAGATCAAAGCCAAAATATAATGGTTATCGTCTGACTTCGATCAAGTGATACTAGATTGGGACGCAACAATGTCGTATGAGAAATCTTAAAAGTTTATCAGTAAGTAGTATCATCATTTCTGAACTCTTATAAAAACGTGTGCATTCCAACATACGTACAAAGACATGCATGCCTGAATTTGTTTTGCCTCAATATATATATATATATATATATATATATATAAATATATATATATATATATATAACATTAGATGTAATATTTGAACGAATTATCGGTGTTTTATATGCGTTTTTGTTTCGAATATATTAGTATTGAAGAACGATGAACAAGGTATAAAAGAAGGAAATAAAATTCGAGATGGAAGGAAAACAGGTAAAAATGGGAATATTCGTTAATGTTCAGATCATTTAAGATCAAAGTCTCGAATACCGTATCTGTTGGCTATTAAAACAACTATTGTAAGTCATGATAGAAACATGCACACAGATGGACAGGTGGAGAATTCGGGGTTCCCTCTCAGCAAATAGTGCTATCTCATAAAATGCATTGTAAGATTCGAATAATAGTTACCAGGATAACACGTTGATGATACATTTTGGGTTTGTGAATATGGTAAAAATCCAAAGAAAAGTAAAAGAATGGTCTGTAGTTCGAGAAAAGAAGAATGTTTTCGGCATTATACTTTGGATAACTGAGAAATTTTAGAAGATTATTAGGGAACCGTTAACTGAACGAAGGATTCGTTTGAAGTGATAAACCGATTTGTTATCGGCATATCAGCACCAAAATATTGAGTGCGAACATCATTATCGTTGTTTAATCTTGTTTCCAAGAATTTGCATCTGCTGCAGACGATAAAAGATCAGCAAGAAAAGTGCCATGGCGTGGATATTTTCAAGGTTGATCCGAACTTTTCAGGGAATTACCTACACACTAGTGATAGTTTCGCTGATGCCTATATATATATATATATATATATATATATATATATATATATATATATATATATATATATATATATATCCTTTTTGTGAAAAAAAATGTGAAAAAGGTTTACTGAACACAATTAAATATTTTCATATTTCAGGTTCAATGTATATATATATATATACATATATATATATATATATATATATATGTGTGTGTGTGTGTGTGTGTGTGTTGTGTGGATGCAAGGCCATCGAAACAGTATCGAGGTACTGATTTGACAATTTTGAAGCTTCGTAGACATATTTTCTCCAGTTTAGCATGTTATCTGGACGTGAAAGATCGGTAATCGCTACAGGCTTTCTGAAGACGTCAATTGAAATTGGCGAAATGCATTCATTCTCATCTTTATGATAATAAGAATTGTTTTGAGACTTAATATGCTCTTTTCAAATTTTTCACTCCTAAATTGCCAAATGCCTACCACAATATATACATATACATATATATATATATATATATATATATATATATATATATATATATATATATATATATATATATATGCATGTTATATCAGTAATGCTCTGCTCAGTGCCGATCCATTTAGCGTTGATTCGCAATTGCACTCTTTCCTAAATGTGTTCTGTTATAAATTTAATGGTATGAAATCTCCAAAATAAAATAAATAATGATGAAAGATAACATCATGAACAGTTTATGCAATTACTGTGTATTGTACACTTTACTCAACCCGTCATTTGTATGTGAATAAACGCATTGGCATACATATACACAACTATCTGGCGATACACATCGACATTAGTGAAACTTAACACTAGAACGTAATCGAAGATCAAATAAACTGCGCTAATCAATTCATTCATTTTTAGATAATTGTTAGCACAATACTTCCACTGGGATATCACAACATACATTCCGATTATAATTGTATGTTAACATGTTAAAGACCATGAACTATTGCAATCCATGTATGATTGACATACATTCATATTTTTCTCAAGGTTTGTACATGTTCACAAAACTTTCCTCCAATCATGAGAGGAAAATAGCCTTCAAATGAAAGTACTGAAAACCCGTACGTCTATTTATTCTTTCCTATAATCACCCCATGTAGCACCTGTTTCGTTTAAGGCTGCATTTTTGCAACTTAATCTAGAGCTCTAACCGAGGTAATTCTGTGTACGTACAAGTGAATTTAATGTTTCCATATTTGCAAATCATTCTTCCAAAAATACAAACTATGCCTTCAGAGAGAGACCATTTTGAAAACATATTACAAAGCATCATTTAACCATAAATATCGATTCATTTCCTTTCTAAACTTGATTATAACATTTATTTATTATTCAGAATTGTTTAAATAACTTTCTGGTAATATACGTAGATGCTATCAACAAGGTGTGCATACATATTAGTGAAACAATAGAATCAATATAGAACAAAATGTTGCAAATAAATCTCATCAGCTGTGATCATGGTGTTTTAGATAAGTAACTCTTGTTGGATAATCTAATGAGAAAACTGCATATATATATATATATATATATATATATATATATATATATATATATATATATATATATATATATATGTGTGTGTGTATATATATATATATATATATATACATATATATATATATATATATATATATATATATATATATATATATATATATATATATATATATAGGGAGAGAGAGAGGGGGGGGAAAAGAGAGAGAGAGCATCTGCCTCTGGGTCCGGGGTATACGTTTTGATCCTACCTTGCAATACTAAAAGGGATTTCGAGTCTATAGCCACACTGAAGAGTTATAATATAACGATACAGCTGTCTATAGATTACACAATTATCAAAAATGTATAAATGTTGTATATATATATATATATATATATATATATATATATATATATATATATATATATATATATATATATATGTATATATATATATATATATATATATATATATAAACACCATATCTATGTGTATTACCGAATTCCTTTATTTTTCCCTACCCTATGCACAATGCTATATCGTTCATAATAATGCTGGGTTGTTCCTTCTGTTTATTGAGAGAAAAACGACTGAGCGGAAATCTGGGGTTAAAGTAGTTAAAACGGTGATCAATAACACTTTTTGTCCCAGTGAAATAAATCTTATTTCCCGATTGATTAGGTCCAAAATGTAGAGAAAATGCAAATCATTCTCTGAAACTTCTCTCCTGTTACCAGGGCGGTGGTAATTTGAAATCTACTTACTTTTGATCGAAAACAAGCAAATTTGCACATTTTGAATCACATTGAATGAGAAAAAAAATACATATTGATATCACTATCCTGACCACAAAAAGCAAAGTTTGAAAGGAATCAGGGACATTTTCTATACTGTTCGCATCCAAGCAATCAGAAAATAAAACTCACCACTCAGAGGAGAAACAATTGAGTCGTACAGTGTAATAAGACGTTTCAGATTAGCGAAAAGGTCGAGAAGAAATATTGGCGCAGAAACCAGATCAACAAACTGGGCTATGACAAAATCGAGAAAAATGTTGGAAGTGTCGATAATAGTTGCAGAGAATAAAGATAATTGGATAATTAATCGCAGACTGAATAACAATAATAAGAAAACAGTGATACGCAGAAGAAGAAATAGTGGATCGAAGCGAAAAGGCAAGGGGGATAATCCAGCGAAGTAAAAATTAAAGAACAGTAAAAATGACCCAGGTATTGTTATGATAAAGCAGTATTGATCAGATGAGAGGAGAACTATTTAAAAAATTAACAATGATAATTCTGTGGCATCTTACCAATTTGGAGACTGACGATTCAGAAGAATTCTTGCCAGCACTTGTTTAAGACACGAGACCACATCTTATGAAAACCTTTTCAACTCAATCCGTGAAACTTACCAACGAAAACAAACTATACTATCTATTGATCTATTTTTTATTCGTACCTAACTACACATCTACACCGAGCGAATTGCCTCCTGTATTATTATACTATCTCACACCATCTAATTTTACTGTCTTGAAAGAAGTTACAACAGACAAATCCATTAATTTTGCATTGAACAAAATAAGCTCTGTCATATTTAATTACTTTCAAAGCTGAAATAAACTTGCCAGAACCAATATTTTGTCTGACGAGCTGATGCAACTTTTATCACAAGCCGATTATTGAAATTTATGTCAGCGCAATATCGTTATAAAGCTCTAAGTTGGTGAATAAACCGGTATCCAGCCCTATCAGGTTGACGGTTTCCGAGCAATTAATTGAATTAAGTATGATTACACAAAAATGTGTGTCGAATGGAAATAATACTAGGTCTATTAACCGCTTATTACGTTTATGTGAAAGCAAATAAGATGAATAAGCAAATAATTATGATATAAGCTCCATGAACAGGACGTGACTTGAAATCGAGATTAAACACTTGTTATCAATACTTGCTCAAATTACAAATACTCGCTTGAAATCGCCTTTAATGGCTTCTAATCGAGCATTAGTAAAGTTTGATTGCGTTTTTACATCTTATCGAGGATCTCAAAGATCACTCATGAGTGTAATATGTTTTCATTTTTGGGTATGGATATTCTGCAAGTTATGTCTGTGGGTGCTATTGTCAACTTTAGGAAATTTGCAATAATTGGTTCAAGTAACAGTCATCAGTCTTCAAGTTTCAGGTTTCCTGATCAGGGTTTTTTTTTTTAACTCTTTCTTGTAGAATACCCAATGGTCCTGTTCAACAATGTACCCCTTGTGAAGAACATAGAGCAAAATATATGGATAACAGGAAAGACGATAGAAATGTGGTATCTGTTAATAATTCTATTTGATTTCATGTTACATTTTCAATGAAATTGATGAGCTTGGCTCTTCCAAGTGAGTAGCTCAATTCTTGGCACAGTTTCAAAGAGATGCATTCGCATATATTTTCAAATAGACAGGCTTTCACGAAATTTTCTCAATTTCTACAAACTCCGTGTACCTCCGTCATTTCTCTAGGGGTATGCATACCTTGGTTTCAGAACCCTTTTTCTACATACCCACACTGATATAATATGGTTTTGCTTGCATCTTTTCATTCGCCCGAGTTATACAATACATCTCTCCCCTTGTAAAATCTCCAGTATTTTACAAGCAATAATTTTTTTTCTCTGGTGTTCCTAAATAAAATCTGAATTAAGCAAAGGATATATAGCATATTAATAAGAAAATCAATTGAAGCGTTGAAAGGGAGGAAGACTTGGATAAAGACGACGCCATTGAACAAGTATTGTGTACAGCGAGTTTTTTTTTCTTTGTATTTCTTGAGTTGGCTGCTGTTATCTACGTCTGGCCTGGCAACAGGGTGTAATGGCACTAAGTTTCCCGACTCTGTTGAACAAAATAGTTCCGGTCTGGGAAAAACTAACAAGAGAGAAAAGCTCTGAAGTTACACAGGCGTGAAAAACTATCAAATCTTGGAATATATCCTGGTGTAGTGCAAATGTGCGTATGTTCCATAGCTAATATTACATCATGTGTGCTATGATAAGAATGAATTTTAAAAAGAAACCGGTCGGTGAAAGAATTAAAAACAAGAGAGGGAGGAGAGGAAGCAAGAAGAGTAGGGATGAGGAACAAAAGAAAAAAAAAGAAGGATAGGCAACAGAAGACAGAATGGAAGTAGAAGGATCCATGAACGAGGGGGGAGAGGATGGGAATCACAGGCATCATAATCATTATCAGCAGCATCATGGTCATCATCAGCAACAGCAGAAGAAGAAGAAAAAGAAAAAGAAGAAAAGAAGAAAAAGAAGAAAAAGAAGAAAGGAAGAAAAAGAAAAAAAGAAGAAAAAGAAAAAAAAGGAAAGAAGAAAAAGAAAAGAAAAAGAAGAAAAAAAGAAAATGAAGAAGGAGAAGAAAAAGAAGAAGAAATAAACCAAATAACTAAAAGAAAGACACAACCGAAGAAAGATGAAAAGCCGTTCAAGAAACTAAGATCGTACAGAAAGGTAATCACAGAGAAGAACCGAAGAAATAAAAAGAAATTTGTTATCACAGGTCTACAAAAAAGTACATAAACAGAGTTTGGGTCAAAAATATGAAAAACAGAGACAATGATGTCTTGTCTCCCTAAAAGGCAACAAGCATAAACTTGAAAAGTACAAAATCAGACAGAACACGATAAAAACGAGGGACACAACAGAGAAAGAAAGAAAGAAAGAAAGAAAGAAAGAAAGAAAATGGAGGATATTTGAATGGAAATCAGTCAAGAAAAAAAGACAAGAAACAATAGAGAGAAAAAAGCTACTAAATCAGAAAAAAAACAAGTAAAAAAAGGACAGCAATTAAAGATCAAAAACAATTAGATAAGATAAGACGGAGAGCAAATCAGAGGAAAGAAAGGAGAACGAGAAGATAAGAATGAAAGCATGAATGAGAGAAAAAGAAGATAAGAATGAAAGCAGCAATGAAAGAAATCTAGAATGAAAAAAAAAGAACAATGGAATAAAGAAATAAGTAATAAAGAGAAAAAAAGAACCCTTAGTGAATTAGCATGAGCATGGTGATGAGCAAGGAGAGCTGAAAAGATGTCGAACAGATCCATTGATTTCAGAGTCAAAAGGAGGCGGTCTTCATCTGTCAGTTGTTGGTTCCGAATGAATGTAATGACTTGTGCAAGATAAAGTGCGTACGCTGGGGTTGGGCTGCATAGAAAGGCCTTTTAATTTCTCCTGAAAGACTGATTCGACAAATGATGGGAAACCGAGCAACGAGGAAAAGATCACAGAAGAAGAAAAAAAATGGAAGTTGCTTTCATAAATAGACGTTATACATGGAACAAGCTTTTCATGAACGTCACTGAGTGACTGACTATTTGTATGACTCTTTCTTTAGGTATAAGTGAAGAGGAGAGAAATGATAGCGGCAACAGCATTGGTTCGAGTTGTCTGGGATTCTGAGATGAACTATTCTTCATTATTCCTCATATGTTTATTTTTTTTATCTTCCTTTTGCTTTTTATCAAGACGTTGTTTTTTTTTCCTAGCAAATTAGGGACCGTCAACCAAAACAAACTGAAAAACTGTCAGAAAAGGTTTCTTGGGGTTTTGTGGCTGGCTGACAGGCAGAGTGCACCAATGGAGCTAGTTGGCTGAATACTCTTTCGTCTTTTTCAATTCTCCTTTTTATAAGGTTTTTAGTAGGTTGGTCAGTTCCCAATGCAAGTGTATACAGGATTGATGGCTTAGTTTTTATTCGCTTGTTTTTGAAAATTGGACTTTTTAGTAATTACTGCCCTGACAAAAGGTGAGAGAAATGACTTTTTCATTGATCATCCTTTCTCCTAGCAAGGTATGCTGCCAAACGATGTTGGCCTCATGACGGTTTCTATCCAGTGTCTAACCAGACCTGTATATTGTTTTGCCTCTGAATCAAATATAATTGTGATTATCAGGAACTAAGAAGTTTTGGACGAGACTCGAACTTGAAACCTGTACCACGGAACTTGCTATGTCATGTGGTAACACTTATACTATTTTTGAGGTGAAAAATGATAATTCCCAAACGTATTATGATTTGTATGTGTAGGTTTTTGTGTGTATGCGTCGTGCTTGCACCCAGCGTAAACAAAAAAGGTTTTATTACCTGATCATGCTAAATGAAGAAAAAAAGGACACGCTGAGGGCCTTGCAGTGAACAACATGGAGAATGGAATCGGAATTTAGCGAGGTCAAACACTGGCACTGACAGTTTGAGTTTACTCTGCTCTAATTCCCTTGTTGATGCATGGATAGATGTTCATCCCTGGTTTCTGGTAGATTGCAAGGCAGTAGGAAACCTTCAACCGTATAAGGCAGTCCATCTCATGTGCTGGTCTAGCAACTCGACCCTGTAAATACACGATTTCAACGAACAATACATGAGTGCTCATGCATTGTTTCAAGAATGGAGATGAATTCATTGCCTTATAATGTCGCACGACAGAGGAGCAACTGAATGTGTGTAAAAATGAAAATAGAAATTTTGGCACCTGGGCGCTAAACTGGATGCGTTATATATGTATGTATGTCCGAATATACGTGTATCAATGCAAATGGATATCTCCAGGGATGTGTACCTTTTTCTTGAAATAATGATTCATTGGGAAGTACAACAGACGAGTTTGTTAACTGCTTCACCATGGTATGAGCTCTCATTTTCTGTGTATATATGAGTGTAAACGAATACATGGGACACTTCCCTTAATTATGATGCGATGAGTTGCTTTTGGGGTGCTCTTGACTTATATATATGACATGAAACTTTGCAAAATGCTCTCCGATCGTTCAAGTCTAAAATTAACCCATCAGTACATTAAGAATATGCTTAGTGTAATTAGAGTTAGTTAGATGTCACTATCTACTGTTAAAAGCTTAGTACGATGTGAAAGCTAGTAGGTGTTGAAACAGGAAATCATTTGCTAGAAAATAAGATGGCAATCCTAATGTCTGCTTTTCAAGCGAAAGAATTATTGATTTACTGGGGGGGGGATATAACGAACGTGACTGATTTTGTATCTTCTAGGGAAAATTATGGTTGGGTAATTGGAAAAAGGGTGTGTCGTTGAATGTAATAGAAATACACATTAAAAAATGTTCTTTTCATTATTTGATAAAAATATTACAAGTTTCCTCTGCAACCCAGAAGTACACGAAAAAATCTTGAGTGTTCCCAGACCCACAATAATGATGATAACGGTATGTTAGGCTGGGTTGTTACAGGTTGGATTGTTGGATGTACATGATACTGGGGCTACGGAGAAAAAAAAGAAGGGGTGCTCGCTACGCTGAATACTTTTTTCGCTCTTTGCTTTTCTCATAAAAGCGAAAACGTTTTCATAGCGAATTTTCGAAACATAGAGATTTCTCGTTACTTGTGCATGTTTAGCTTAGCGTTTATTGTGCAACTAAGAGGATAACATACCACTTTATGAGAAATTTGAAAAGTTGTTTGCTTGCGTTAATCTACCTGTAATAACGGGGAATCATATACACGAAGGAGTACGGTCAAACGTGGAATGGCTTATGTGGTTAGATATATTGATCGTGTATAGCATTAAGCCGGACCCACCAGCAGAGAGAGTAGCCAAAATGGATGATTGGGGAGGAGTCTGCTTTGACGTTTGCTGGTTGTTGATGTGTTTCGAAGGTGCACGTTTTCTTGCAGGCGATGTCCCGTGGAAAAATGAGCGTCTTGTAATTTTAATTCCCTCTCCGTCTCCCGGGTGAAATGAATTGAGCCCATTGTACAGAGTGGGGACAAAGTCTTCGGGGTGAAAATTCAATTTCCTGATAATGTTAATCAATTACATACATTTGTATATGTAATAAATGTAACAATACTAATGTCTATGATGCATAGAAGAAAGACAATGTCTAGTGTTTGGCAGCATGAACTTCTCCAAGGACGAACAACTGTATAGTATAAATATGGTTTGAAATTTTAAGGTCAGTCATTATCAGCATTTCATGAGTTGTTTTAACCAAAAAGTATAGAAATATTACCCTGGAAAACCCATGGAATGAAGTTTAGGAAAAAATACAAATGTCCTCCCAACTATGACATTCTTTATCTTTGGGAAAAGATCTTTCTCTGTCGGAAGGGTTCTGGTTAAAACATATTCTGGTCGTCCAGCAATGCAGGATTATTTTATCAATAATTAAAAGCATTGAGTTCCAAATCATCTAAAAAAAACCCTTTTCGGCAAGAAAGTCAGCTGCCCACAAATGAATAACAATAAAGTAGTCAACCTTTGGCTATGATTCCTTAGTCCACGTCAAAATGCTGACTTTCGGATATCATACACTTGTCCTAACGCTCCCTATGCTTTTAAAATAGTAATCAGATCATACTTCCAGGGAAACCACAAGCTGCTTCATCGAGAGTTCCTTGATCTCATTTGTAATTTGGAAACTCTTCTAGAAAAGCTGCAAGTCGAGGGGGGGGCTAATCTGAATTATGGGGGCAGCTGACTAACCTCAGTGATGCAATGCTTCGCTGGAAAACAATCCTGACGTTAAGAATGATTCCCTCGGTTATTGTGAATGAAACGGTCATACAATGAAAATCCAACGTCTCTCACACGACAGACTGTCCAAGAAAACTATGTCTGGAATTGCATGAGAAGTGAGGTCTCCTCTGATTGGTTGCCAAGACTGTACAACTAGTTCAAAATGGTTGGTTACTTTCCGGCTGCACCTTGTATATGCACGTTACTTTAGCACAGCCACACAATTTTGAATATATCTCATAAATTTGTTTTTTGAGATGCACACTGAATGGTAGAAGAAACGTTCTGAAGGTCATTTATATATTTAATGCAAGAAAAATCAAACTTTTGATTGCTTTCCTGTGAATAGAGAGCGAGTACTCACAGCATTCTAAGTCTTTCTCTTTTTCTTCTTCTAAGTCCAAGTAATACTCGACTATAGTTAAATATACTTTTGAAAATTATTCTCTCTCTCTTACACACACATAACACACTCTTTCTCTCTCTCTCTCTCTCTCTCTCTCTCTCTCTCTCTCACACACACACACACACACACATACACTTATATGAGCATACATAACAGTATGTTATTGGCTCTTTCACTCAGATATATTTTTGTGATTAGGATTGATCTCTTAGAGTTATGTCTTTGTCCTGATTATCTTCCATCCAAATCAATACTGCAATGAAATTTTCGACTTTTAAGAAAGCCTTTTATGCTTAAGTAACATTGATTTGGAGACTCTATAATTTTAACTTTGTCTTAGAATCTTTGATGTACTTATATTCCGTCACAGCACTGGATTTATTATAATCTTCAGTCTCTATCAGCTATCATTAAACCTTTCTCAGCATAAACACACACACACACGCACACACACATATATATGCTCTTCTATTGGAATAGAGCACTCTAGTGAAGAGGGAATTTAAGAAGCTAGAAAATATATCGCTTAGATTCAGCCTTACTGACTGTCCAGTTCCGTGGCCCAGCGGTAGGATACCAGGTCTGAAGCTAAGGTTTCAACCTTGCCTCGTGGTACTGGATAGGATAATGGATTGTCTATAGCCACACTGAAGAGTTGTAATACAACAAAACAGCTGTCTGTGAATGACACAATAATACATACATATGTGTGTGGATGATTTTTTATGCCACCTAAACCAGTAGTAAATGCTCTTCTACTGTTCGATTAGAAGGAATGGCACTTGTCTGCTTATTTCTGAATCATCAGGTCACCGAACTTGGGCAATTCCTGCTGAACTATCTTTCTCAATCTACCACTCACATGTATTGGTGTATGCATTGAATATACAATACCTCGGCAGTATTTACATACATGTATATCTATTACATTCATTTTTGGTCCTTTGGACTTCATTTCTACCTCACTAATTCAGTGCAAGTGTTCTCTTTAAATGAATAAATACATACTCCGATAAAACTGATCTTATTCAAATCCGATATCCCTACTTATGACAAGAGGATATAATTCCCTTCAAACTGCCTATGAGTCGATTTGTTTTCTTTTTTCCCCAATGAATAACCTAGTTTTGCATATGGAGGCACAGAAGCGAAAATATTACTGAGATAATAACGTCTTAGTTAAGGTATTATACTATTTTTAAAAATCAAACTAACAAAAGCTTTTAAATGGAATTGGAGGGGAAAATAACCAAGAGAGAATGCCACAAAAATATATGGTCTGCTGTCAAATTAGTCCGCTTTGGTCGCAGCAACGCATAACATAATTTGCATATACTCGTACACCTGTAAAAATCATACATACGTAAGTACATCCATAAAGATTATGCATACGCCCATCTGTAAATACCAACGTAGACCTGATAACCTCTTTCAGCTAATATGGAAGAACAAAAGATTAATTCGGCTATGTACGTGAACGAAATGCTACTATCTATCAATAATCCATTCGATATATATTCGTTTGTATAAGTCAGTGTGTTAAGTCTAATATACAAGAATTTTGTTGTTTTTTTAAGTAACAGGGACTTATATTTGCCAACATCGTGCGCTTCTAATAATTCTATGATATTTCTGATTCCCTTGAGTTTTAGATTCTTAGAAGTTATCCTCCTATGATTATCGAACCCCTACGTTTAAACCGTTCAAACACGATTTTTTTACACGGCAAATGCGACGATTCTTTCTTCATTTTATATGCCTTGCCTTCTTGCAGGTGTTTACAAATATTAAACTAACTTACTGTTTTATGTAATGCACGAATTGTTTAACTGTTTCAATTTTTGTGCTCTCTCCAAGAAATATATGGAATGATAAGAAATCGTCGGCCAATATTATAACTAAAACTTGTAGCATAGGTTTCTTCAGTTTTTAAGTTATCTGGTTGGCTGGCTGGCTTAATAGATATGTATTACACGCACAAGACACACCAATGGAGCTAGAGGGCTGGAAATTTAAACATTTACTCCTTATTACGTCTAGAAAAGAGGGTCGTTTTGTTTATCGGAAATACCCCACCCTACCAAATAGGCTTAAAGCGTTTTTTCAATTATTTACAATGTAAGTTTATGCTTAACTGGCCCTTTAGCCTGTCTTCTGCCACATCTGCGTTGGTTTTCGCTTTGTTTTGTTCGTTTGTTTTTGTTTTGTTCTGTTTTTTCGTTTTGTTTTTTTTTGTTTTTTAACTCGGATTTTTGATCACTTCTCAACAAAAAGTAAGGGTAGTGATTTATTCATTGATCACACATTCTTTTCAATTTTTTTATTGATCACCCCCTCCCTTCTAAACATGCCACGGCATGTTGCCAAAATACGTTGGTCACGTGGCGGTTTCTATTGAGTGACTGACCAGACTTGTTTTTGTATTCGACTCATCAAGCAGATGCGGGAGTATACATCACTATTCTTTATTCACTAGAATCATGCGCGTATGTAAGTGAAAGACTCTGCTCACTAACACATGCACATACATATCATTCCTATACACGACTTGTTGAATATATCTGCGCACAAGTACGTAAATATACTTTCTTCACGCTATTTCAGATATACACACTTACGTACGTAGTTAAAAAAATTGTTTTTGCGTGTCTGTAAATGTATGTCTGTTATTTCGAAATGGGATTTGTTGTACAAGTGAATATATATATATATATATATATATATATATATATATATATATATATATGTGTGGGTGTGTGTGTGTGTGTGTGTGTGTGTGTGTTTGTGTGTATGTACTTGTGTACGAGCCTAAGAAGGTGCATATACGTGTGGTTTAGATAGTGCCACAAGAACCGTAATGTTTTACGCGTTTCTGTTTGTATGCGCTCACCCCAGGGGATATTTTGGGCTACGTTTTGCATATCAGTGCTATTGTATACTGTTGATAGATCCCTGGCTAAGATGGTAGACATAAAGGCATTTATATATTTGACGACGTCGAATCATTGAAGGATGAAATCCGAATCCAAGCAATAAGCAATTGAATAACTCCTACACGCTGATGTTCAATATAAAGAAAACGGATTCGAAAGGTATAACTGAATATAATACAATATGTTTCAAGATTATCGGTTAGAGCTATTAATACATGGTTCAATCCCACTTAACAGTTGGGTAAAATATTATTATCACTACCCACTCAAAACAGACATATTCTTAGAACGTTCGTGTAACGTTTGTACGCAACCGTTCCCGAACGGCACCCGAACAGTAAACGAGAACAAGTACCGTTTGTCTCCCAACGTTCCACAAACAGTCTGTGTAATGTTTGCTCATAAATTAATAACAAATGTTACCCGAATGGTAAACTCAGAACAGATGCTCGATGAACAGCTGTTAAACTCAATGC
The DNA here is from genome assembly GCA_963457665.1 of Thysanoteuthis rhombus. Taxonomy (NCBI): domain Eukaryota; kingdom Metazoa; phylum Mollusca; class Cephalopoda; order Oegopsida; family Thysanoteuthidae; genus Thysanoteuthis; species Thysanoteuthis major. The sequence goes on from OY735201.1 coordinate 56,326,208, forward strand.
TTGTGTCTTGACCGTTATTGATAATGTATTTCTGAATAAAAAGTATAACTGCACAATTGGGCATGAATACTTATTGCTTCCCTCGTTAATTGAAAAATAGCTCTATCTGATCCGAAGGTGTGATATTATTTTTCTCATTGGCCTGAATAAAGATATTTTTCGTTTTTATTCGATGAAGTACAATAAATCATCATTGTTAATTTGTATGACCAACTTGCACCTTCAGCCTAATTCAATTGTTGTTGTTTTTTATTCACCTGAATGAAATATACAAAAGAATTCCTTTCCATCGAATTATCCACTTGTTCTTCCCTTCAATCAGTATAAAGTTTCAAGAAATGTACTTGATGCATGATTTATATAGAAAAGACTCAAATAGGGACTTCATCTTGGTTTTAAAATTTAGAAAAAGAAATCTTCTCTGCTTAAAAACGTGCCATCGCATTTCGAAAGAAGATAGTAAATAGATCCGTGTTTTATCGGAGTTTTTATTCTGCAAACGGTGAAAAGAATTTATAGAATAACCATAAAAGTTGGGGTAAAGAGTCATAGAAAAATAATAATTTGGAATATTTCCATCGAACAGAATTGAATGAATATTCTTTGACTCCCACTGTCGTTTACATGTTTTGAACAAACCAAAATTTCTAAACTAAATAAGACAAAAGATTTTCTTTCTTACAATCTTTGATTTACAACAATTAATTAAACTGCTTTCACGCATGGTTTTCATTACAACAGAGTCTGAAAGAGGAATAAAACATGTTTTAATTTAGGGAAAGTGTACAAGGGAGGTACTCAAATCAATCAAGTGTAGGATTGAGAATTCTACTCGGAGATATAGAATTTGATAACGATTCTAAGTGCCAACTTATAAGCTAGATATATACAATTGATCCGATTATGAAAGAAAATATGTTTAATGAATCAATTACGCTCGGTAACGTAACTTCGACAATGCCTTTCAACTAACGTAACATAGGATACAGTTTTGTTTTTTCGGATATCAAGTACAAAACTAAAATACATCTAATACATTTTTCTTATTTCGATTTTCAAATGTTCTCTTTTAGTGAACATTTTCGGCAAATGTTCGTTCCCCGTATGGGCGATGTTGGAAATTTAATTTACGTTGAAAGTTCAGCGTAATGGAACTCAACAAAAAGTTGATCACTTTATTTGTGTGAATGATATATCCGGATAAATAATCACATTCAATTTCGACACAGTCAATTTGACGTTTGTATTCAAACGCTATATAAAAACGATTTTTCGAAGTATCCTTTGTCGGGAAAAATTATGTGGGGAATCCTTGCAGTACATACGCTAATTTCGTCAGTTTTATTTTGCATTGTTTAATGAAAAATGTTATTCAACCGGTTATCTGCATGTTAGGACCCCCCCCCCCCAAGCGTGTAAGAAAAAAAAAAGTTTTTTACACTCTTGCAAATAATACAGACGTAATACCAACACAAACGAACGTTATTCACTCGTTTGCACAAAGTCGACGTCAGAAAAAAATAGTTGATGAACGTTTGTCTCCTGATTGCAAACACTTGTTTTGGGGGTGGGTTGAGAAAATGAAATTTTGATAGTTTTTTTAATTCCTAACGTGGACAATATTTGTATAGAAGCATTTAATGAATTTGAAGGCTTGTAGGAAAAAATGTGGAAAAAATCATAATCAAATTCAAAAAAAGTGTTGAGCTTAACATAAAATTTTAATTTGGTGAAGATACAGAAAAAGAGTGGGACCAAACACAGGTGTCTTATCAAAGATAAACCGATACAAAGATAGGATGATTGAGAGAAACTAAACGAGATAGATAAGGATTGGCATAGAGTGAGATGGATAAATCGATATTTTTTCAAGAATTTCAAAAGAAAATTCATGTTAAATCATATGCTGTGACCTTATAGATCATTTAGTGCCTGGTTCTCTCCAAGTATCAGGCAATGGATTGCGCAGAATTACTTTTTCCAAAAACACATCAGTACAAGATGGGCACACAGTACCCGAGGCGCGATTTGAACTCGGTTCGCTAATTCAATATTCCGTGCCGTTAACCATCAGGTGAATTCTGCATCTCCGAAATAACTTTTGAGTAATGGGAAAAAACATGATATAATCTAGAGGAATGGTGCGATAGGTACATTGAGTTTTGAAAAAAAAACGTGAGAAAGAGAAAGAGAGAAATACATCGAGGTTTGCTAGATAGAAAGAAACATTGGAAAAGAGACTGAATAATAGATGAGAACACATTGTGATCTATAGACGGACGTCGGTGTTTCATACATGAATATAACCATGTACTGAAAGTGACTGAGAAAGAAAATAAAGGACAGAATAGATTTGGGGAAATCTTCGGCAGATTTTTACTCCGAAATCTCTCGACTAGAGTTACTTTGTTCTGATTAATTTTCCTAAAAGTGAGATTTACACAGAGTCCTCTAATTCTGGATGGACATCGCTTCACATTGTTCATTCATATCAGAAGATTATTTCCAGCTCAAAAGCATTAACGAAAATGACGACAGCATACGAAGCAAGATTTTTTTAGAAAGTAAAAATGTACATATCTTTATAACTGAGACAATGTTTCGGTCGCTCTTCTACCATTGATTGAAAGATAGATAGATAGATAGATGAATCGATCTCGTGTCTAACCCGACATTTCTACACATCTGTTGAAATCACTCCACGAGGAAATGGAGAACTTTATTTTCTACTAATTTTTTCTTCTCTTCGAGAAAGCCATTTCGCGCCTCAACTTTCTGGAACTTTGGATAGCATCGCGTATATTTGTTCAGTGTGTATTATATATTCGGGGAGAGTTTATTGCGGTCAGTTTGTTTATACTGTAGATGTAAATGCGATTGTATATCATTATAGAATATGATCCAAAAAATTTTACGTTATAACAATATCAAACGATCACATTTTTATCATCAATAAAAATGGTTGTCCGAACAAATTTTATATGCTTTTGTACAAATCGCTGGTATAAGCGGGAAACGTGAAGTGTGCATGCATAAAAACAAGAAAGTATGTCTCCACATAAACTTCAATGAAACAAATGCTTCGTACCAGAAACACGTTTAGGACAAAAATGCAAAGTTCAAAATCGAAAACATAGAACTCAGGAGAGTAGACCACAACATGCACCTAGGAAACGAAATCCTCAAAAGAAGGAAAAATCAAACCAAGAATCAGTCTAGCTTGGTATGCTTTCAGTAGAGCAAGTTCAACCTTCAGGAAACAAGGAAATCCCATTAGTCCAGAAAGAAAGGTATTCAAACAATGCATCCTCCCAATAATTGCCTATGGGGCTGAAACATTGAATTTAACCCAAAATTTGATCTTCAAACTGAGACTAATACAATGCGCACAGGAGAGAATCGCGTTCAACATCACCTGAAGAGATTACAAGACAGCAACGCATATTAGAGAAAAAAACAGAATTCAGGGATATCATAGGAAAGATTTGAAAACTAAAATGGCAATGGGTTAGTAATGTTACGAGAATGGCAGACCACCGCTGAAAATCTCGACTCACAACCTGAATCCCCATAGATCGTATGCAAAATTGTAAGTGACAAACACGTTGAGAAAGTACTGACGCTGCATTGCCCACGATACAGAGGTCTGGCAAACCTTGGGGAGGGTGCATGATCAGCGTCAATAAAATGATGATGATATATATAAAATTGTTATACAAAATTTTCAAATGGTATCGTGACGAAATGATTACTCAATTTTTTTTTTTAGTTTCATTTTGTTAGTTAGTTCTTAATTACTTCCCTCGCAATGATTGTTTCCATGTTGTTTTTTGTTTCCTTTTGGGGTTTTTTTTTTTTTTGTATTTTCAGTAATTTTCATTCTTCTTATCATTTTTTACTGGTTTAAGTGGTTATTTTAGTTTTGTATTCTAATTCTACGTTCAATAACTTAATTAATTTTTGTATTCGTTTTTTTTTTCTAAATTAAATCCATTATGGTGATTTTAATTGTTTCAGGGTGTTATCAACACATTTTTTTTAATTTTCTATTTAATTAAGTTTCATTTAATCTAGTTTTTCAATTTTTCTGTTTTTCACATTCTAATATTTTGGTTAGTGGTGTTAATTCTAATTTCACTTTTGCTAGTTTGTTATTTAGTTCTTAGCTGCTTCCCCTACAACTATGGTTTATTTCTTATCGTATCTACGTTCATTTCCTTCCTTTTTTTCCACTAAGTTTTCGTTTTCAAAGATAGAGAATATTATCAATTTTCGAGTAGATTACAGATTATAGGCCTCGACAGAAGGAAAGAGTAATAAACTGACGAATACAATTGAGGAAGCAGCAGAGATGGTGAACAATAGAAACATAAGCAAAAACACGGGGAAAATACTCCAAAGCTACATAAGTAATCAAAAAGAGAAGAAATATGGAGATAAAAACTGAAGAGGATAGAATCAAGGAGCAGAACATAATAAACAAGAGAATAAAAGAAGAAACAAGGAAGGAAACATGGAAAGAATAGTGGAGTCTATCAGGAAAAAAATGGAGAGTTTAAAACGTGCCCGGGCTGCATATCATACCGGCAAATCACATATGCTTCTATTATATCACGACTGTTACTAGTGTTGCTTTTGTCGTTGATGATGATGATGGTGGAATAGGAATGACAGAATAATCCATTGTAGAGACAATCTGCCGAGAATAACGGAAAAATACTACAAGAAGCTGTACGTTTCAAAAACAGAAACACCACAGACCTATGGAACGATATATACCATTGATATCACAGACATAACAGAAAACGAAGTAGCCTTTAGAAAAAGACCAGACAAAATCAAGGGATTGATGAGAATAAGTTTGCAAGTAGAACGTAGCAGAGATTATCGCAAATGCAGTCATTATTTAAGGAGATACGGAAGGTCTTTGTCCAGCAATGGATATGATAGCTACGACTGCTGTGGCTACTGTTGGTGATAATGATTATGACGAATGACGATGAGGATGAGACTATATTGCACTGACCTTTGCCATGTCTTGCCAGCAAACCTCTCATCCCCCCATTCTGTCTCTGGTCTTTTCCTACTATGTTCACTGCCTCATGGGTTCATCTCTTCTGGCTGAGTGTCTAGTCCATTTCCATTTCTGTTGATCAATATTCGTATATTATCGTCTATTCTAATCTTTTTTCTGATCCACGTTAGCTTTTTTTATCTTCACTTGTTATCCCAAGCATTGTTTTCTCCATATACATATAAATAATCATTATCAGCTACCATGTCCACTGTTGAAAAAGGCCTTTTCCAGCTCTCCCTACGCCGAGTGTGACGATGCTAACTTTTGCCATGTTTTATCAGCAAATGTTCAATCACATCTCTCAATCTTATACCTGGTCTTCTCCTACTGCACTTGCTATCTTTCAGGCACAGAGTGATTAACTTTTTGCCTCATCTGTTATCCTTCCTTCTAGCTATATGTTCAACCCATCTCTATTTGTATCACTGATGTAACATTTTATAGTCTAGTATGCTCTTGAATCCATCTCGATCTTTTTCCAACTTTAACATTTATACATAAAAGTAGATTTTCCTTTGCTCTTTGTGTGATTTTGATATTTGTTTGTTTTCTCGTCTTGCATCCATATGCCGTAACTAGTATTATACATTCATTGTACATTTTACATACGATTGGCAAGGGGCTTTTCAGAATACATGCATATTTTCTAAATGCTCTCCATCTAATCGTTATACGTCGTTTTTCGCCCATAGTCTTTTTTCAAAATCTGTCTGCTAATCTGAATAAATTCATTCCTCAACCTTTTCAAAATTTTCATTCACTAATTCATTATTGTTTTCGTGGTGTTTTTAACATTACTTTAGCCTCTCTTGAAGTGTACAAATGCTACAACAAGTGACATTTAAAATTCTACCGCTTTCACTTTTTGTTGTTTTACCGAATGGAGATAGTGTATGGTAGAGCAGCTTCTACTGAAGCCAGCCTGTTCCCTTGGTCGATTTTTATATAGTGTTTGATAATTCAGTTGATTTCTTTTCAGTGAAAAGTTTGTAGACGCACTTTAGTAGGCTTATTGGCCAACAGCTGTTTAGTGGCCATGAGGCAAGAATGTCAGACCACCACTTGATATCCCGACCCACAACGGGGATCCCCAGCGATCATACACAAAAATGCGGCATATAAGACATGAGATTGTGGGATGAACTAGACAAGTTCAGAAAGTATTGGCTCTGTGACGCCCATGATAGAGAACTGGTGAATCTTTGGGAAGGTCTATATCCAACGACAGGTGCTAAAAGGCTGCTGCTGATGATGATGCTGCTGATGATGATGATGATGATTACTTCAGTTCTAGTAATTCAACAATACGTTGATGCTCTCTTTACTTTCATCACCTAACATGTTTTGTAACTGATCTAATGTTTCTGATATTATTGCAATGTCATCAGCAAATTATTTATGGTTCAAATATCCTGTGTCTATTTACTCCTATTTTCTTTTCAAGTATTCTGAAAGGTGCTTCAAGGTCTTGCAGTAAATAGTTCAGGAGAAATTGAACCCCTTGTCTCTCCCTCTCCTCATTTGATTTGTATCTTTATAAAGTCAACTTATTGGGGTGCTATTTCTGTATATATTCTCAACAACTTTCGTATGATTTTAGTTGACACCATGCTCTCCGAGTTGAAGACTGCTATGTATTTTACTGATTCAAAGGATTTGCAATGATCAGCAAAAGTCAAACGAAGCGCTTCGCTGTATTCTCTCTTTTTCATCGGCTGCTTTATTGTGTCTATAGATGGTTTAAAGTTGCCAAGTTGCCAGACCTGAAAGTTGTGAAGTCGAATATAACTATGCAAGCATCCATTCTATGGCAACTTTCGGTGTCTACTTTTTAACAATACCATCTTCAACGTAATTGACCTTATTAGCAATAATGAAATCTATTTCATTTTTTCTTGTCCCATTTTGGTTCCTCGATTTCTATTGCGATGATTCGTTTACAAAAATTGTGGTTGTTACCCTAATTTTGAATCTTTCTGATGAATTGACTGGCATTTCCCCTCCCTCGTTCCTCTGTCTTATGGCAAGGTCTGTACACCAAATTCCCCATTTTCCGTTTCCCTGTTTTAATTGAAGTCATCCATCGATGTGGTTTAATTGAAATTCTCCCAGTCAACGATCCTACTGATGTCGTCATAAGATCTCTCAGTCCACACGTCATATTTTTCCAGATGTTGGTGCAAATACTTGAATTCTTTTTAGAGCTCATCGACGGTATTTCTATCCACAAACAATGATGTGAGCTTTTCTTTCACGGTATTTGTATCTTTATATGTTTGACACACCCAAGTACGAAAATATATTTATATCTGAGTGATTTGTTATATTAATATTTTACTCCATTGTAAATGTGTATTTCATCGTGTGTTTATGCATAGGTCTGATTTTATATCTGCTAAAATTATATCCGTAAACGTGCACATCTCTGTATGAATTCATGTGGTCGTCTCAGATTTAAAAAAAAAACAACATATACGCATATGCAAAACGAGGATTCGTTTCTCTCCATTCATTTTCGAGCCAATCGTTTATCCCAGTTTGCATCATTTAATTAACTTCCCCAAGATGTTCGTCAAAAATGAGGCTGGCTCCGGGTCAAAGGTCACCGAGGCGTGAAAGTCGCTCGTGCTTCTGTGACAGCCACGGCATTTAGTGTTCGGCACGCAAAGGATGTTTGCAGTCGGTCGTCAGATACACTTTTCTGATTAGCATAATGGTGGGATTTGTTAAGCGATGTCCGTGGATCAGAAAATGCTTAACACTGCGCATGCGTCGACACGTTCCTGCTCAGTGCAAGGTAAACCAAGAGATTTTCAAAATGGAATATTCAATTGACGTTCGTCACTTGACAAATCCTATAAAAGGAAAAGTGGAGCTGCTGGAAATCGTCCTAAAGCTATTCCTTTTGGGGCAAATGATGTGATGCGGACAAAAAGGATATTGAATGAAATCAGGATAAAGAAGAAAGAGAAATAATATTAAAAATATAAAATGGAAGTCAGTAGAGGACGATAAAAATGCAGAAGTTGTTGTACTAAGAAATAGTTCCTAAAACGTCCAAAAAGATCCTAATCTGCTCTGAAATATGTTTTGCTAATGGACGAATTTGTTTGCAAAAGAAAAATTTCTTAGGAAGGGATTGTTTTGAATGAAATCAGGTTGACAAAAATTATCTCCATTTTAATAAATTCTTCTTACCTGTTATTTTCTTTATATTCCTTTATTCGTAGCTTACTTTTCGTTCTTCAATCAATATTACATTTCTATTCGTATTTCCTTCATCTTAATTATATCATAATTACCCAAACTGCCATTCAGCAGCCATTAATGAACTGTGCAGATCAGAACTAAATAATTATTTCTTGATGAGACCCGAACCTTCCATAATCCTATAGAACCGTGACACCTGTGTTAGGTGGAACTAACGGTTGACAGACAATTATATCAAACCACATACACTTATTTCTGATTTTCTATGGTTTTAACTGGACTGAAAGGCAACTGGAAGATGAAGAAAAATGTCAGTCAAATCTTAATATTGCCTGAAAATGCATCGTCTAAGAAATTCAAACATTATTACAAGTAATACTGTTACTGTAGATGAAGCTATTGAAATAAGTTGAAAGAAATATGAGTCAATAATTAATTATGGTTGACAATGATTAAGCTAGTGGAAAATTCAAGATAATATTACATATTAATACTAATACCACTAGACTATGTAAAGACAAAACAGTGACATCAAATATGTTAAAGCACAGATCAAATGTTACTTCGTGTAAGCATATATTAGTAGGGATGAGATACCTTTAGTTATCAATAAATACATTCGTCTCTAGGTTTCGAATGGCACAAAAACGCACCTTTTATTTACACAAAAATATACTAAGTCTATGAATAATAATATTCTGTATAAAATATGTGTTTATGTGCATGTGCATACGTTAATACATTTAATCGTTTGTTACGTTTTTTGCAAAAAAAAAATGCAGATAGAAAGATAGATAGACTGACAGATCTGAATATAAATCTTTGGTATTATATATATATATATATATATATATATATATATAGTTTTATACAAATCTTGAATTGATGACATTTATATTCCCTTCAGTTTATTTATGTTTAGCATATCACATACAAAAAGTTTAATGGGAATATTTATGTATATATGTGTATCACTGGATATAAACTTCTGTATAACATTATACATTCTGTAAATAAAAAATACAACTTCATATATATAATTATCTCTAAGTAAATTCATATCTCCAAATGCCATACGCATTTTACATTGTAAGAGAAATTGGGGGAATAAGTCCTTGCTCCGCAACACTGTAGATAACCGCCGCTCCTGTCCTGAAGGAAAATATGTCAGCAGTAGACAGGAAAAAACACAACGGAACTCTCTCCCTTCACTAAATCAGTTTTATTGTAGAGGTAATATGGCCAATACATTGCCCTAAAACCAACCTATATCTTTTGTTAGAGACTTTCCCCAGAAAGAATTCATCGCAAAAAACGGCAATAACTTTTTTCTTTCTATTAGGAAAGGTTGATTGAAATCCTCTTTCAGAGATTGGAAAGGCAAAAAAATAAGTTGATAGATAAATAAATAAATAAGATCGCGTTCTAAAAAAGCTGGGTGATAAAGCAATGTTAAATAACACTAGCCGTCAGCGAATCACTACCCATCTTGGAGGTTCTATCGAGAGTCCATCATACGCTAACTACTGTTCAGGAATGACAGGTGGGTTTTTCATTTCAAATCTAATTCTTTCTGCTGTTATCTTTCTTTGGCTAAGACCCTTTAAAAGGGGAAAAAAACATTTCAAGTTCCTGCCAAAATGATAAAGATGTGTAAAAACTGTATACAACTTTAATATTTGCGTTGAACCAAGTGGGATTTAGTAGTTAACATTCGTGGCAAATAGTTTGCATATCGTTTTGAGATTAATGAATCAAAATCAGGTTCGTGAGCATGCATTTTCATGCTTATCGCTGTGTGTGGATACATTATAGTTATTTACAAACCATAGCTCAGTTTTGGCACGAGCCTTGGGCACTTGGTTAGAATCAAATTCGCTGCATAGTGATCTATGAGTTCAGCTTGCTAATCATCACACTTCCTCGAGGTGCTATTTTTGGCATAGGTTATAAACTAGTCCTTTTGGATAGGCTATGTACTAGGTTTAGCTTAGTTCTGACGAAAGGTCACAAGCATGGAGAACCCAGTGAGAATCAAATTAACTATTCTGTATCAATGATCAGCTGTCAATATCATTGTCATCATCATGTCTACTCAGGATTCGCCACTCTAATCTATCGTGGACGTCGCAGAGCCAGTACTTTCTGAATTTGTCTAGTTCGTCTCTCCATCTAATATCCTGCCGGCCTCGATTGTGCATGTGATCTCAGAGGATCCATGTCGTGAGTCGCGATGTCCATCGGTTGTCTGCCATTCTTACATCATGGCCAGCCCAATGCCATCTGAAATTCTTGTCTTCTTCCGGATATACTGTGCTGTCTTGTGATCTCTTCATGTGAGGCCCAGTAAAATTCTTCCATGTGCATGTTGCATGGTTTATAATTGGCAAATATGTCTCTTGGTTAGGTTCCCTGTTTAGCCAGCCTCCTAACATCTACAAAATGATGAAGCAGCCGTAAATATGCATAGATAAGAAGTGTACGCATTAGGATCAGAGTGTAGTATCTGTAGTACCTGATGTTTACTTGCAAGAGATGGCAAAGTTTCATCAATTTTATGACGTATAAACTTTAGATATCTTTGACTCATGTCATGATACAAAAAAAAACACGATGCGTTTTGTGTTATTGAAAAGAGCCAAGTTTAGTACGAAGCTATACAAATAGAGTACCAAATGGTACCAAATTAGCAGTGGTCATTGTTAGCAAAATGCTAAACATCACTTTATGCTTTCATTTTTCATCTCTCTAAAAGGTATTCCGCTGTACAATTCACATTAATAAAGTTTCTGCAAGCACACATTATCACGGGCTGTTTCAACATAAACATATCAATGAAAGCTTGTCACACACATCACAGTAAAAAAAACATTTATGGCGAACTTACATTGCGGTTTTAAAGTATTATTATTATTAATATCATTATTATTATTAATATTATTATTATTAATATTATTATTATTATTATTATTATTATTATTATTATTATTATTATTATTATTTACTTACTTACTTACTTACTTACAATCTATTGCCGAGTCGTGACCAACGCCTTAGGACAAAACAAAGTTAAATTGACGTACAACTGCCCCCCCCCTTATCTTCAGGATTTCACAAAGAGAAAGGTCGCCCGGGATTTTGGCGAGATTTTTTTCAATGCTTTTCTTGATCGTCCTTTGTGTTCGTGTTTTCAAGTTCTGCGTCCTATGTATCCCGATTTCAAGATCCCTGCCTAGTTTCACAAGTTCCTTCACTGCTATATTTCGATCAGAAGGCTCACTGATGTCGATTAAAAAACAATTCATGTTATCGTGGTCCTCGATTACTATAGCAAGTCTATTTGTTTTGATGATCCTATCAGTAAATATGTTATGGGATCTTCATACTAAACCAAGAATCAATATTTCAAGAGATTTTGAGAATATGTGTAATAAAAAATTCTTGCATATGCACGTTAATAAAAAATACAACTATTTGATGATTTCATTGGTTATTTTGAAATTAAAAAGCAAATTGATCTTATGATGTACGAAATGAAATAAATACTATGACTTATTTCATTTTAATCTATTCATTAAGTATATCTTCAAATCATGTGATGTCTTTAATATATTTGTGAGCAAATTGAAACATTTCCCATAGTACTGTGGCATTCTGTCCTTCAATTACAGGGTTTGGTTGATGTTGTCTGTTGTTATTCTGCAATGCTTGTAGATCTTCCAATGTAGATATTGACCCACTCGTCTGGACTTGTTTTCAGTAGGTGTTAAAACAGAGCAGCCAGACAGGAGGTGGTCTATTGTTCCTACATGTAGGTCACCGAAGCGTGGGTCAGCACTGTTTTTATTATATTTGCTTGAGAGTTTTGAGTGGGCAATCTTTTTTTTTTTCATTATTATTATTATCATTATTATTATTATTATTATTATTATTATTATTATTATTATTAGTTTCGCACCGGCTGTCTGGTGGTCACGGTCTTTGGTACGGTCCCAAGTGCTCCTACCATTGCTGGTACTACCCTGACTTCTATGCTCCACACTTCTTTTCAGCTCCCTCACCAGATCCTTATATGTTCCCGGCTTTTCACTCTCTTTTGTATTTACTCTGTGGCTACGTCAATTATTTAGCAGATTTTCCGTCCGTTGTTAATGATTACCAGGTCCAGCCTTCTGGCTTGGATAGGATGGTCAGTTTTTGGTCCCACAGTAATTTATAGCTTCTATTGTCCAGGGCTTTCTCCGGTTTGTGCTGGTATCACTTTCCCACATAGTTGAGTCCATTTGTTCAGTTCCCAATGTATCCCTGTTGCTACCTTGTCGTGTCTGTTCTTTTTACTCCTTCTGGACTAGTTGACTACATTCACCAGTTATGTTGTTTACGGTGACATTTGCTGTTTGTTTGAGCTCTGTCGAGTTTCGCTTTGATGTAGTTTCTCCTGATACATTTATCTTGGGCTGCTCTGATGGGTTATTCTGTTTCTCTTTTCAAGTTTCCTTTGCGTAGCCATGTTTATGATCTTTCGTCTTCATCATCTTGTATCGATACTGTCCAATGATTGTTGCTGGAGACTGAATTACAGCAAGTCTCCATCAGTATTCAGCCCTCCTCTCAACACTCTTACAGTCAACAGCAGTGCTGTGATTTGCAGTTTCACACTAGTTGCTCGGTGGTTGTCGCTGAAAACTGAGTGAGAGTAGGTTTCTGCAGATTCCCACAAATTCTCCCATATCGTTCTCCCATATCACAGCATCGCTGTGGTTTGTACCATCTCAACCATACTTTTTTCATCCTGACTGTTGGGCCACTGGAGGTCGTACATCTTATATTTCCAGAACTTCCTTCGGTATCCATTTAGACACCATTGGTGCTGCATACAGTTCTGACGGCACTCTTATTATTTGTACTACCCTGGCCTTCATGTTTCACACCTTCTTCAGTTCTCTGGCCAAGTCTTATATTTCCTTAGCTTTTCACCGTCTTCCATATTCACTCTGTGGCTTATACTATTTCCGTTTTGTGCTTGTGTGCATGGTCAAATCTGAGACATTTGCATAGTTCCCAATATATAGATGTTGCTACTCTATAATTCCTATTCTTGTACTCCTTGTAGACTAACTATATTATTACAGCTATTTGGTTCATGGCACCATCCCGTTTTCCACATAAGC